>WBNH01010042.1:5241-16915 GCA_013401255.1 Urocolius indicus
GGGGGGTGCCTGGGGGCGGGGGGGGGTTGGGGGGAGCAGCCCGTCCTGAGTTGGGGGGAGGAAGGTCAGGGTTAATCCCCCCCCAGCAGGTAGGAGCCCGGGGGCTCAGTCCGGCTGGGGGGGGGTAAGAGGATAACCCCCCCCATCCCTGCCCAGTGGGGCGGGCTGGTGGTGGCCGGGGGCCCGAGGCGAGCGGCCGCCGTCCCTGTGACGTGGGGCTGGCGCCGTAATCCCGGCGCGCTGAGCGGATTAAGGTGGCCGGGGGCGGCCATGGGGGACGAGCCGCCGTGGCTGCAAATCCCCAGCCGGGCATCACGTGGGGGGAGCCTCCCCTGGCCTTTGAGGGGGGGCAGCCTCTGTGACAACCAGGTGGCCCCTCGTGTCCCACCTCATCCCCGTCCTGAGTGGGGATGGGGGTCAGACCCAGTGGGGGTGGATGCTGGGGGTGTGCTGACCCCAGCAGCCTGGACAAGAACCAAATGGCCGTGGGACCGGGTGCCCACTTGGTGCCCACGGGCTGAGGTAGCCATGGGCAAGGCTGAAAGGTTTTGGGGGGTGTGGGAAGTACCCTCCAAATCACCCTGAGCTAAGGCACCAGTGGGGTGCCCCATGGCAGAGCCGGCTGGGGATATGGGACCAGGCCCCGCTTGGGGGGCACCGCAGAGAGTTTTTGGGGCGCGGGAAAGCAGCGGGAGGGTGGCGGCGGCGGTGGTGGGAGCGCGGCCATGCGGCACCCGGCAGCGGCTGCGGGGAGGAGCCGCCAGGAACCGGCCTGACTGGTTGGGTGCCGGCACCCCCAGCCCAGCGCCGGGGGGCTCGGGCAGCCCCACCGCTGGCACGTGGCCTGGCTGAAGGTCACCATCCCCGGGGCCAGTCGCTTGCCAGGGCGAGCGGGCTCGGTGCCCCGCAGCAAACAGGCCTCGGCCGGCTCTTGCCGCTGTCCCGCCGGCGGCTGGGCTTTGAGTGCCACAACCGTGTCGGGGGGCACCGAGAGGTTCCGGAGACACGGGAGGATCGCTCTGCCCAGGGGAGTGGAGGGGGGAGCAGTGGGTGCTGCGGAAGGGCGAGCCGGCGCTGAGCTCACCAGGAAGGTGTCCCGCGGGCGCGGCGCTGACGCATGGCCATGGCGCGGGGTGCCGGCGGGTTGGGGCTCGGCGAGGGCCCCGCTGCGCCGACATCGCCTCCTCCTCTGGGACCGTGATCCTGGGGCACGTCTGGGGTAAGGGAGTGGGTGAAGCCCCTCCATGCCAGGACCCTCGGTGGGCTGTGCCAGGACCCAGCTGGGCCGTATCCTGCCTCAGCCGGGGTTGTTGGTGTCGGTGGATGCTGACACCCTGCAGCCTGGAGGCTTTGGTTATCAGATCAACCCCACGGGCTCTCCACCACAGCCCCAAACACTGCAGGGAGTGTTTGCAGCCTCTAACCACACCACTCTCACCCCTAGACCTACCCTGTGAGCCACCAGTGCTGGGGGATGCCGGCATGCCAGTGCCCGCGTGCCCGCAGCGCCCTGTCCTGAGCCTTGTGCCGGAGCCTGGCGGTGCCATGGAGGAGCTGGCTGGCAGCATGGCCGAGCCGTGGGCCGAGGGGCTGTGCAACAGCAACAACAACGCTTCCCCGGCGGGGTGGCCAGGAGCCCGTGGCGGGCACCCCTTGGCACCTTTCGGCAGCCCCGGGGCTGAGCCCAGCTACCTGGGCCGGGTGGTGCTGGAGATCGTGGAGTCGGAGCGCACCTACGCCCGGGACCTGCGCAGCATCGTGGAGGTGAGCTGGGAGGGAGCGAGCACGAGGGGTTTTGGGGTGGGGGGCTGGATGGTTGCACCGGTGCCAACCGTGGGTGCCTGGCAGGGCTACCTGGGCAAGATCATCGATGCGGAGGAGCCGGTGCTGCGGCCGGAGCAGGTCAGCGCGCTGTTCGGCAACATCGAGGACATCTACGAGCTCAGCAGGTGGGTGCTGCCGGCATGGCACGGCACGGCCGGTGCCACGCTGCCCTGCAGCTGGCAGGAGGGAGCTGCCATCACCCCGTGTCCCTTCTGTCACCCCCTCCAGCACCCTGCTGCAAAACCTGGAGAGCTGCGCCAGCGACCCGGTCGCCGTGGCCGTCTGCTTCGTCACGCGGGTAAGGACGGGCAGGGCGAGGGGCGGCGTGGCGGTGGGGGGGATGCGGGTCCGTGCCAGGCTCTCACCACCCTCCCCGTGCCCACAGAGCCAGGAGTTTGCCATCTACACCCAGTACTGCAACAACTACCCGAGGTGAGTGGCGGGGGTGCGGGTGGGCAGGGGACTGGGCAGGGGGCTGAGCCCGTTCCCTGCCCGCAGCTCGGTGGCGGCGTTGGCCGAGTGCATGAGGAGCAAAGCGCAGGCGCGGTTCCTGCGCGAGTGCCAGGAGCGCTTGCGGCACGCCTTGCCCCTCGGTGCCTACCTGCTCAAGCCCGTCCAGAGGATCCTCAAGTACCACTTGCTGCTCCAGGTGAGCTGGGGTAGCGTGGCTGCCCGGTGTGGTCTGGGTGTCAGGCGTGGCACGGGCACATGGCAGAGCATGAGTTCCTGGCATGGTTCAGGCGGATGGTGTGGTACAGGGATGTGGTACAGCATGGGTAGCCAAGCGTGGCACAGCCTGGGCATCTGGCAGGGCACATCACCTTTGCACAGCCTGGGAACTCAGCGTGGTGTGAGCTCATGGCACGCCACAGGCTCTTGGCACAGTCTGGGGGTGGTGTGGCACGTCAGCCTGGCATGGCACGCTTCCACGGCACAGTCCAGGCACTCGGCATGGTGTGAACTCCTGGCATGGCACAAGCATTTGGCAGAGCATGGCACGGTGCAGGCACCCAGCACAGCACACTTCCCTGGCATTGCATGAGTATCTGGCACAGTCAAGGGGGTGGCACGGCACAAGAACCTGGCATGGCACACTTCCAACCGGCATGGCACAGACATCCAGCACAGCACATCTGCCTGGCACAGCCTCATCCCCTGGCATTGCATGGGCACCCAGCACAGTCCAGGCCCCTGGCATGGTGTGAGCTCATGGCACGGCGCATGCATTCGGCACAGTCTGAGGGTGTCATGGCACAGCAGCCTGGCATGGCACACTTCCACAGCACAGTCAGGCACCTGGCATGGTGCAGACATCCAGCACAGCACATCTGCCCGGCACAAGCTCATCCCCTGCCACGGCATGAGCACCTTTCCCTGGCACAGCCTGGTTCCCTGGCATGGCACAGGCACCTGGCACCCCTGGTGCTGCTCCCACGCCGTGCCCTTTGCCCGCAGGAGATCGCCAAGCACTTTGAGCACAAGTCAGGGGACGACTACGAGGTGGTGCTGGAGGCCATCGACACCATGACCTGCGTGGCCTGGTACATCAACGACATGAAGCGCAAGCACGAGCACGCCATCCGTCAGCAGGTGGGCACCGGCGGCACGGCAGCGGGTTGGCACCGTGTAGGTGGCACCGAGCTGGCAGCTGACGATGTGCCCCGTGGCTGGGGACCCCTCACAGGAGATCCAGTCGCTGCTGCTGGGCTGGAAGGGGCCAGACCTGACCAGCTACGGGGAGCTGGTGCTGGAGGGTACGTTCCGCGTGCAGCGGGCGCGCCACGAGCGCGCCGTCTTCCTCTTCGACAAGACCCTCCTCATCACCAAGCGCCGTGGAGACCACTACGTCTACAAGAGCCACATCCCGGTGGGTGCCAGGGGTTGGGGGACCCTGCTGGGTGCTGATGGGGGACCCAGAGACGTGGTGGGGATGAGGGGTGACGGGGATGGGGGATGTGGAGGGTGAAAGAGAAGGGGGGACTCGGGGATATGGTGGGGATGGAGGACTCTGGAGGGTGCTGGGGATGGGGAACCTCGTGGGTGCCAGGGATGAGGGACCTGGAGATGTGATGGGAGTGGGGAAGCTGGGGGGTGCAGGGGCTGGGGGACCCAGGGATGTGACAGATGGGGGATGTTGGGGTGCTGGGGCTGGAGGGCTCGTGGCCTGTCCCCACAGTGCTCCTCGCTGATGCTGATTGAGAGCACGCGGGACTCGCTGTGCTTCAGCCTGGCTCACTACAAGCACGGCAAGCAGCAGCACAACCTGCAGGTAACCAGGGGGGCACAGGGGTGGGGGGCACCCTAGGGACCCTCTGCCCAAACTCTACCACCCTCCCTGTGCCTGTTCCTCCCTGCCAGGCCAAGAGCGTGGAGGAGAAGCGCGTGTGGACCCACCACATCAAGCGGCTCATCCTGGAGAACCACCACGCCACCATCCCCCAGAAGGTGAGAGCAAAGGTTGGGGGGGTTGATGGGCACCACCCTGGCACCGGGGTCCAACCCCAATGTGGTGAGGCGGGGGAAGCTTCACCCCTCATCTCCCTCCATCCTCCTTCCTCCCCAGGCTAAGGAAGCCATCCTGGAGATGGATTTGTTCCGTGAGTGCCGGTGCCCCGCTGTGCCCTCCCTGCCTGTCCCCCTGCCCCCCAGTCCCGCAGCGTGACCCCCTGTGCCCACAGACCCCCCGCGCCTGCCCCGCTGCAGCCCCGAGCGCCTGAAGAAGAGCTGGTCCTACCAACCCCTGGCCATCAGCACCGCCGAGGCGCGCCAGGGCCGCCGGCAATCTGGTGAGAGCTGCACGTCCCCGGCATCCCAACCACCGTCCCTGCCCCGGGGTGAAGCTGTGGCGAGGGCACGTCCATGCCTGATGGGCACAGGGTGCTGGTGCTGATGAAGGGGGGGGTCTCTGCCCCCCACAGAGCTCACCCAGTGCTGGGGCACTGCCAGACTGGCTGCGTGGGCAGTGGGGTGCAGACCCCAGCTGGGGGAGGGAGTGGGGGGCCGGGCTTGGGATGGGTTGGGGGACATAGCTATGATGCCACCATCACCCAATTTGGATGCCCAACTATTCCCCACAGAGCCAGCCAAGCAGATCCTGCGGCAGGTGGGTGAGCAAGGTGAGCTGGCACGGCTGCTGGCACCCCTGGGGTGGGCAGAGGGGGCCGGGGGCTGTGGGGGTGCCTTTTGGGGTGCTGCCTTCCCCTCTAACCTCTGCTTTTCTCTTTCCTGGCTGGCAGGGCTCAAGGTAAGGCTGGGTTGCAGGGTGGTTTGGGGCACCTGCTGCCCCCCATCAGCCCTGGCACGCTGTTTGCCGGGGGGAGCACGGGGCACTGAGCCTGGTGCTCACCCCCGAGCAGCACGCTGGCAGCGATGGGGCTCTCCTGGAGGCAGGGGAGCCCCCCCAGCACCCCAGAGCCTGGGCAGTGCCTGAGGGCATGGTGGAGGAGGAGGAGGATGAGGAGGAGGAGGAAGAGGAGGAACCTTTGAGCAACGACTGCCAGGAGGAGCAGCTGGGGACTGGGGATCTGCTGGTGGAGCCCCAGGAAGAGCAGGTACCCACCACAGCCCCCCCTCAAACCCCAGGGATTGCACCCACTGCATAATGCTACCCAGGGCACCCCACATCACTCCTGGGGCACCCCACATCACTCCTGGGGCACCCTGCAACACTCCTGGGGTACCTCACATCACTCCTGGGGCACCCCACATCACTCCTAGGGCACCCTGCATCACTCCTGGGGTACCCCACATCACTCCTAGGGCACCCTGCATCACTCCTGGGGTACCCCACATCACTCCTAGGGCACCCTGCATCACTCCTGGGGTACCCCACATCACTCCTAGGGCACCCCACATCACTCCTGGAGCATCCCACATCACTCCTGGGGCACCCTGCATCACTCCTGTGGACCCCCTGTTGCTCTTTGGGCTGCTGTGAGGTCTCAGATGTGGCTCAGCCAGGACTCACCTCTGGCTGCAGCCCTGCTCGGAGCAGCTGAGGGGGATCCCCCCAGCCCATGACCCCTCTCTCCCCTGTTTGCTCTTGCCCAGGCCGGGGGGTACCCACCGACGCCGGAGGGACCCAAGCGGCCGAGCAGCTGGGGGCCAGGCAGCTGTGAGAAGGTCAGTGCAGCCCCACAGCCCCCGCTGGGGGGTCCCGAAGGACCCAGCACCCACCCACCCACCCCTCCGCAGGCCGGCCAGCACCCCGAGGGGCCGGGGGCACCCGAAAGCCCACCCATGGCAGGGACCCCGGCACCGGTGCTGCCGGGCGGGGAGGGGGAGCCGCAGCGAGCCGCGGAGGATTTGCAGGGGTTGAGCAGCGAGGAGGAGGAGGAGGAGGAAGAAGAAGAAGGCCAGGAAAGAGCTGCTGGCAGCATCCTGCCCGTGTCGGTGCTGGACCAGGCGAGCGTGATCGCGGAGCGGTTCGGTGGCGGCGGCAGCTTCTCTCGCCGCAGCAGCCTGGCGCTGGACGGGCCGGCGGGACGGCTGCACAGCCGCAGCGGCAGCGCCCTCAGCCTGGACGGCGGCCTCCCCTTCGAGGGTGGGGAACCCGGAGGAGGGTCCCACAGCCCCATCCCTTCCCCGGAACCGTTCACCGCAACCCGCCGGGAGTCTTTTCTATCCAACCGGGACCGTCTGCTCCTCGACAAGATCAAGAGCTACTACGAGCACGCCGAGACCCGCGACGCCAGCTTCAGCGTCCGGCGCCGCGAGAGCCTCTCCTTCATCCCCAAAGGGTTGGTGCGAAGCTCCGTCTGTCGTATCAACGGCTTGCCCCGGCCCCCGGCGAGCCCTGAGCTTCTCCCCGGGGCGACCGAGTCGTCCCCGAAGGAATCATCCCCGAAGGAATTATCATCCCTGAAGGGATCATCCCCAAAGGAATCATCCCCGAAGAGATCATCATCCCCAAAAGAGCCACCCCCAAAGGAATCATCATCCCCGAAGGAATCATCCCTGAAAGAATCATCCCTGAAAGAGTCGCCCCCGAAGGGATCATCATCCCCGAAGGAATCATCATCCCCGGAGGAGCCTGCCCCGAGGGAGCGGTGCCAGGAGAACGGGCTGCAGCCCCCCGAGCCGCTGCTCATCCTTGAAGAGGACGACTTGGTTACCGGTGACGTGGGACCACCGGCCGAGCCCCCTCCACGGCTCCTGCTGACCCCCCCACACGCCGGCACCAAGGTTTACCAGCTGGCCCGGCAGTACAGCCTCCGCATCAAGAGCCGCCGCGCCGCCTCCCGCCGCCCCCCGCTGCAACCCGACGGCGGGACCCCCCTCCGCGCCGGTGCCCCCTCTCCGGCCGTGCCTCGGGATGGGGGGCTGGTGGTACCCCCTTCCCCTGCCGCCCCTCACAGCCCGTCCAGCCCCGGTTCCTCTGAGCCCTTCGCCTGGCCCGACGTGCGGGAGCTCCGCGCCCGTTTCGGTGCCCCGCGCCCGCTCCCGGTGAGCCGCAGCCGTTCTGCCCCCGAGGGGCCGTGTCGGGGTGGGCGTCCCGTGGAGAAGGAGCGAGGCGGCTGCCGGAGCCGTAGCGCGGAGGCTGGGGGTGGGCTCAGCACCCCCGGGACGGCTCCGGCGAGGTACAGCAGCGATGGGGAGCTGTGGGTGACGGCGGAGGCCGCCCTGGGTCCTGGGCAGCGGGTGCTGGTGCTGGAGCGGCTGCCGGTCCCCCCCTCTGAGCCCACCAGCTACGTGCAGATCCGCTCACCCACCACCCGGGAGAAGATCTGCCTGAAGGCGGTGGTGGAGCGCTGCAAAGCTTACCAAGCCTCCGAGGAGTACCGGCGCCGTTGCCCCGAACCCCCTGATGGTCCCGAGCCCCCCCAACCCCCCCGGCACGGCCTCGTCCGGGACCTGCGCCAGAAATTTCAGACCCTGGATGCCACCAGCTAGGTGGGTGATGGGGAGGATGGGGAGGGGGTGTTCTGCAGACCCCTGGCTAAAGGAGCACCCCATAGATTCCGCCCCACCAAACCTGCCGGGGAGAAGGGGGCAGTCTGGGGACCTCCCAACTCACCTGGATGAAGGAGCAACCTGTGGACCCCCAGCTTAGCCAGGAGAAGGAGCACGCTGTAGACACCCAACTTGCCCAGGAGAAAAAGCACCCTGTGGACCCCCCAACCTGACCAGGAGAAGGGGCATCCCATGGACCTCCAACCTGCCCGGATAAAGGGGCACCCAGTAGACCCCCACTTTGCCCAGGAGAAGGGGCACCACATAGACTCAAGCTGCCCAGGAAAAGGGGCACTCCATAGACCTCCAACCTACCTGGATGAAGGGGGACCCTGTAGGACCCCCAGCTTGCCCAGGAGGAGGGGCACCACATAGACTCTCAGGCTGCCCAGGAGAAGGGGCACACTCCATGGACCCCCAAGAGCCTGGGAGAAAGGGCACTCCATAGCCTACAGGAGAAGGGGCACCCTTTGCCCCCCACCATCCACCATGGGAGCAGGACCACCCCCTCCCATGCCCCCCAGCCCGGGGGTGGGGCTCAGCACTGTGCCCGCTTGCTTTCACATCTTTATTAGAAAAAGAAACCCCAAACTGAACCAAAAGTTCCTCTCTGGTTGCCCACACTCCCCCGGGGGTGGCTCAGCCCGGCCGTGGGGTGCAGGGGTCCCCCCCCAACCCTGGCAGGGGCACGCGGGGGGGGTGGGATGCGGGCGAGGTGACAAGCAGTGGCCCCTGTGCCCATGCTCTTTGGTTGGTGCCCGTGGGGGTCCGGGGCTGACCCCTCTGCACCCACACGCTGGGGAGGGAGGTGTTTATGGCTTTGGGGGGTGGCTTGAGGGGGACGGGGGGTACCCCTGGCACCCCTCGTGTGGGTGGTGGGCGGCAGGGGTAGGGGCCATGCACGCGTGTGGGGTTGTGCGCCTGCATGCAGGGACACGCGTGTGCGACACGTGTGCATGCAGGGACAAGGTGTGTGCGTGGGGCTGCTGCACACCCCTGTGCAAGAGGAGGGCAGGGCAAGGAAGGGGGCATCCCCCGGGGTGCACACGCATCGAGGGGCACTTCCACAGGCGTGTGCACACGGAGGACACACACACACACACACACGTGTAACGTCTGCGCTCGCCTCCAGGAAACGGATGTATATATATAAATACAAATCTATACATACAGCTGTGCCCACGGGCTGTGGCACACACACACGGGGCTTGCACAACGCTGCCCCCTGCCCCTGTGTGCCCTCTTGGCATGGGCACACGCGTGTGCTCACCCGTGTGCCCATCCCTGGCGAGCCGTGTGGCTCCTGCACACGTGTGGCACCCCGCGTTGGCCACGGGTGCTGCTGGCTCCCCGAGGCAGGGAGCTTCTTATTTCTTTTTGGGGAAGAAGCTGAACCGTTTCTCCTTGTCCTTGCGGGGCAGGGGGGGCTCGGAGGGGGCCGGGGGCAAGGGCAGGGGCAGGCTCTGCGCCTTCCCCCGGCTGCCCCGGCACTCGGTTATTGCTGTGCTCAGCCCTTGCAGCCAGGCCTGCAGCTCCTCCTGTGGGCACGGGCACTGGCTCAGGGGAGGCTTCCCAGTCACCCTGTCTGCCCCACATCTCCTGTCCCTTCCTCTCAGGGCACTGTCAGCCTCCTACCATGTCCTGATGGCACCACCAGCCACCCTGTGTCACCCTCCACCCTGTCAGGTACTGCTGGTCACTGCTCCAGGTCCACGGGGCACCTCTGGCCACCTCCATGTCCCCTCACCATGGCCACTATCCCCTGGGATCCACCAGCCACCCTCTATCCCCCTGGACATCTCTGGCCACCCCCATGTCCCTTGGGCACCTCTGGTCCTCCTGCTAAGCCCTGGGCATGTCTAGCCCCTCTGTGCCCCTCAGGACCCACCAGCCACCCTCTATCCCTCTGCACCTCTCTGCCCACCCCCATGCCCCTTCGGCACCTCTGGTCCTCCTGCGAAGCCCTGGGCATGTCTAGTACCTCTGTGCCCCTCAGGACCCCCCAGCCTCCCCCTGTCCCACGGGACATGTCTTGGCACCCCCACGAACCTTTGGAGTCACCTCGCAGCTACCCATTGTCCCCCTTGCTACCGCTGGCCCCTCTCCGTCCGCCAAGGCACTGCCAGTCCCCTCTGTCCCCTGGGCACCGCTGGTTCCCTCGCTAACCCCCAGACACCCTGTGTCCCCCAGGACCCACCAGCCCCCCTCTATCCCCCTGGACGTCTCTGGCCACCCCCATGCCCCTTCGGCACCTCTGGTCCTCCTGCGAAGCCCTGGGCATGTCTAGTACCTCTGTGCCCCTCAGGACCCACCAGCCACCCTCTGTCCCTCTGGACATGTCTGGCCACCCCCACACCCCTTGGGAGCCACCAGCCAGCTACCCTCTGTCCCCCTGGCTACCGCTGGCCACCCTACGTCCTCCAAGGCACTGCCAGTCCCCTCTGTCCCCTGAGCCTCTCCAGCCCCCCTTGGGACACCCCTCACCTCATCCTTGCCATGGAAGAGCCACTCGCTGCCGTTGCTGAGCCTGAGGACAGAGGGCAACGTGCCAGCGAGAGGCATGTGCCACCCTGGCCATGGCATGTCCCCTCCCCGTGCCACGTCGGTGAGGGGTAGGGGTGGGACCTCACCTGAGTTTGAAGACGTGCTTCTTCTTCTTGTACCCGGCGGCCACCTCGCAGAGGGCATCCCTCAGCCCCAGGGGCTCCTCGCCGTGGCACGGCAACCCCAGCGCCCGGCTCTTGGCATCCTTGAAGAAGGCGAGCTGGCCGCCCCGCAGCACGCAGTACCGCGTGCTCCACGACCTGCGGGGCCAACAGCAACGGTGCCCGTCAGCCCTCCCGCCGCGTGCCGGCACCGTGCCATCACCACCGCCGTCGCCGCGGTGCCTACCGGTTGGATGCCCGTTTGGTGGCCGCCTCGAGGTCGTGCTTGCGGCCCAGGTAACCCTCCAGCTGGATGCTGCAGGTACGAGCTGGCAGCGTGGCCGGTTCCTCCGGCTCCTCCCGTGGGCTCGGTGGCACCGGCTCCTCGTTGCCCGCTGTCCGTGCCAGCTGCCGCAAAGCAACAGCCCTCGTTATGCCAACCGTGTTGAACAGAAGCCACGTCCTTGAGGTGCCATCCCCCTCCCCAAAGGTACCCAGCACGGGCTGGTGGTCCTCAGAGCCAGTGGCATGGTGGTGGGTTCCAGCTTTCGGGACAAAGGACATCACCAGTGCCCGTACTGGAGCTACTGGGAGGACCCCAGTGTCCCAGTACCCTCACCCTGGTTCCAGGGGAGCCCCAGATTGAGGGTGACGGGGGTGAGCTGAGCCAGGGAAGCAGGAGGCTTAGGGAGGGTGGGGGGATGCTGGTGGGGAGATAAGAGTCCGGTCCATGAAGTGATGCCCATCCAGGTGGGTGCCAGGGGAGGGTGCAGTGTCAGGGCACGGCAATCCCGGGGTGCCTGTCCCCTCCTCCTGCACCTGGGGACAGCCCCAGCCCCACAGGGACACAGATCCTGAGGGGGGTCCTGCTGAGGGGGAGGGGAGGAAGGATGCTGGCACTGGCAACCAGGAGGTGTCTGTGCCCCCAAGCAGGCAGGCAGAGAAGGATCATGTCCCCAAGCAGGCAGTGGCCTTGTCCCCAAGCAGGCAGATAGGGGTCCTGTCCCCATCACGTCCCCAGACAGGCAGAGAAGGGGGAATCTGGTCCCCAAATAGCCAGAAGATGCCCAGGTCCCAAGCAGGCAGAAATGATCTCATCCTTTGGGGCTCAGACAGTGGAAAGCGATAGTGTCCCCAAGGAGACATCCATGTCCCCAGACAGGCAGAAGAGGCAGAAGGGGCTCCTGTCCCCAAGCAGGCAGAGTGACCAGAAAGCCATCCTGTTGCTGAGCTTGCAGTGACCAGAAAGCCAT
>WBNH01010044.1:0-51455 GCA_013401255.1 Urocolius indicus
ATATATATATATATATATCTGAATGAAAACCATGTGCTTGCACATCAAAATAGTATTGCCAGAACTTTCAGTGAAGAAATACTAAAAAATATCCTGAGGGGAAACCTGGATGAAAGCTACTCCAAAATATAAAGCAGCTATGAGTGGTAAAAAGTCATATATTTGTCTTATATTTATAGCAGCAGCCAAGGACAATGCTCATGTATGAGAGAGTGGGGCACAAACTCATGGGAATAGGAAGTACTGTTCTCCATATGTCTAGCTGACATGTCCTATTGTATGGTACTTAGGTCTGGAAAACATTTGCCAACATGTGATTGTCAAAATGGAGGAAATACACAGAATGGCAGCAAAAAATCACTGCCATTTGCAAGTAGATAATGATGCTTTCAAGACTAGTTTTAGAGAAAAATATACGCTGCGTGACTTTGTTAAATGATAACCAGTGACACCTGCAAGTGGTAAATAGTAAATAAGCATTAGACTACAGTGAGGAGCAGCAGAAGGAAACTAAGAAATAGCAAGTTGATGTTAACTATAGTGGAAAAAATTGGCAGCATTATTTAATTCATAGTTTAACTCATTCCAGTCTTTTGGGCAAAAGAGGAGATCCACAGATCTGATGGTGCTAAACAGAATAAAGCAGCACTACAATAAAGTTAACTCAGCAATACAAAATAAATTTTATATTAACTCTCTTGGTGCACTGTTCTAGTGAGATCTCCTTCCTTGGTAGGAGTCATGTTTATTTGATGCTGAAGAGAAGAACAGAACTTCTAGGCAACTAAAACCCACTATAGTGTATAACAAAACGACATGCATCATGAAGTCTAGGATTGTCAAAGCACAAGTTAGAGACTTAATTTTGTCCTCTAGAAACCAGATTTCTTCTTCCTAGACATTACAACATATTTAAAGAAAAAAAGAAAAATAAAAGACTTAAAGAGTAATTTGCAGTAACTGATCTTATGGGTAATGTACTCCTGGTGGGAGTTCAGAATGACTTAGTGTGAAGATTTGCGGGCAAGATTTTTATGCTCTGTTTACATTTTCTGGGAGCTTAAGAGAAAACAGTCTGAAGTAAACTTTAGCTAACATGCTACAGGAAATGAAGGAAGAGAACCAGACTTCTCAAGAAGGATTTACATTTATGTAATGGCAATGGCTATGTTTTGGCTTAGAAAAAGGAATGCAATTGTTCTAAAATACACAGAAAAGCTGTTGACTGGTGTTTCTTAGTGGATCATGAACCACTCCAACACTGTACATTGTATCAAAATGCTTTTTAAGAGAGCTCTTTCACCATTGTATGGTATTTTGTTTACATATGAAAACTTCTTGCATCAGCAAGTCCTCTCTCTGTATGACAATCCAAGAGACACTATGAAGTAACACAACCTTCACCTACATCAAAGATGTTGTTGTGAAACCCACCAAAGCATTTTCTGTGATTGCAGGAGAAAGTGTTAAAGTTTTATACAAAGAAGTTTCGGGTGCCTTTGAAAGTAAAGTTTTGAACTTTGAATTAATAAAAGAAGAATATGCTTCTTGCATCTTAAGGATGTTCCAGCATGTGAACACTTATGTAGATAATGAATTTATCTGGCACAGGATCTTACTAGTGCCAGAAAGAAGGTTTCATTTTTTCCTCTGCACTAAGCTATGCCTATATTTGGCCAGCTCATGATCTCTTTTATTTAAAAATAAGCAAACAAAATCCCTTTCTACCAAAAATTCAGCTTTGCACACGCTCAGTATGACATCAGAATTTCCAGCCAGTTTTTTTTCCAGTAGGTCAGAAATCCGTGATATATATATATACACACACATAGGATGGTCTATGCTACATGCCTGGACTTAACAAGACTTTCCTAGAAATCTTGTTTTGAATCAGAGATAGAAGGCAAGAGAACTGAAAGCAAAGAATTTGTCTTGCATGCATTCCCAGTGTTTGCTCAAGATGATGATAGGGCCACTGGAGGAGATTCTATTTGAAGGTGAGAGCAGAGAGTAAAGGGAATCTTAAGAGACTATAAAACTAATTTATTGCACCTGACTTTATAATTTTTTTTTTTTTTTTTTTTTTTTTTTTGTAGATACGTATGGGTAGAAATGTATATACATGGACTTGTCCAAATTAGATTTGTGTTCAATTTCCATCCAGGCTTACGTGCTCAACTTCCACAGAAATCCTTTGAGGTGCACCTGTGCACCACACATCTCTTTCTGGGCTACTAACCAGTACTTTTAGGAAGCATCAAGTTTTGCATACATTGGCTGTTCAGCTGAGGTGAAAATAAACTGCAAATCTTCACTTCTAGAAAGAGAGTACTGTTAAGACAAATTTGTTTATACTACAGTAAGTGTCAATATTAAAAGGCTACATTTCATTCAAACAAGATTTTTGAAACAGTTTTGTAATATCTGTGATGTGTGATACAAAACTGCAAATTTTGATGCCTCTCTAAGATGTGTATGACTTCTTACTCTAAATTACTTCACAGATATCACTATTTTTTTGCCATCTAACTGCCAGTGAACACTGGTTCTATTTATTTATTTATTTTTCATCTGTTTTCATTACGTGAACAAGAACCAGTAAAAAGTTTTTACCGTACATTAAAATAAAATTTCTGCTCTTTCATAATGAATTTTGAGAAAAACTTTACCCCTCCTCCAATGCAATCTTATTAAAAATATAATGGTTTTAACTTTAAGCTCAGTGAAAATATGGAATAAAATGTCCACACTTCTATTGCAGGACAGAAATGTCAGTCCACAGATCTGCATAAGATTCTGAAGTATTCTCCAGTTCCTTTTCTTCTCTGAAAGAGGATTTTTGATCATTAAAAGTGAAAAGTAAATAAAAACTAAACTGGAAGTTGCTTTAGAAAACAAAGTTGAACAGGTATCATGTAGTAGCCAGTGATAAAAAATTCTGAAATGTTAATGTTAAGAAATTAAATGTTAACAAGTAGATATTAAGGCATTGAAATTCTATTTATCTGTATCGGTTTTCCTTAGGTACAACAACTTTGTAAGTATACCGTTTCCATGTTTTAAAAAGACCATGCTGTGTAAAAAACACTTTTTTTTTTTTCTGGTCTTATATGAATTCTTATGAACAACATTTTGCATTCACATGGTTGTATTAGTTTAAGATCCTACTTGAATTTGCAACTAGGCTTTAAAATTATAGTGGACTGAAAGAATGTGAATGGAGCTAACATAACGTCTGGTAACTGATGACTGGTAAGTGTTAACAATCTTTGATACTTTCCCTCTTACAGCGAGAACGCCTTTCTTTGACAAAGCTAGACAACGCACAATGTTTTTATTCCAGAAGCATAACAAAGATGGCTATGTGACATTTTGACTGAGGAGTGCTTCATGGTCATGGATGCTGCATGTCAACCAAAGCTTATAAAGGCAAAAGTTTCATTGAGAGGATATGCCAAGGGAGCAGTACTGCAGTGCAGTGCCTAGGCTGAAGCCTATGGTATTCCAATGGTTTTATGGGCTTCTACAAGCATCCATTGTGACAGCAAGTGCAACAGCAGCACACAGTGGTTCTCAGGCAGGAAGTGTAATTCATGGTATCACCAGCTGTCTGAGTGACTGCTCATTTGCATATTCACTAATTCTACTGATAGCAACAGTATGGACATTGTCTGCTCTGATTAGGATGGATAAGTAAAGAGTGTTTTAAATTTCTTGAAGCAAATGTATCTTCAGCCCAACAGCTGCATTTATCCAGAGGAGTTATTTTAAAAGCAGTTCAGTACCAGATATAGTATGATTAAAAGGAGAAAACTCAAAACAAACAAACAAAAAAGAAGTAGCCCCCAAATCCATAGCAAATGATTTTTTTCCATATCGCAACAATAGGTTACTGCTGAAAAAGGACTGCACTGCAGTTCTACAGTGAGCATCATTAAAATTCTACTCACTAACCAAAGCTTGACTCCTCAAGAACAAATTTATCCTCCTTTTTCCCTGGCAATGGATGGGTGTCAATAAAGAATATTTTCCCCTAAAAATTATATTGTTTTCATTTCATTGAACTGAAAACATAATATACTTGCAGCAAGGCTTTTGCTACAATACTATATAACAAGTATGATTCATATTTGAAGAAACATAACACCTTTTCTTAAAGCACAACCCTTAGATTAATATACACTAACACATGTTGTCTTACAACATTTTATTCTGGTTATCTTGAACTTAAATAACTTGTAGAATCTTTTTTGGGGAAAAAAAAAAACCAAAACCAAAGCCCAACCCCAAATTGCTAGAAATTCAATAAGGGTGATGGAGACGGGAAGAATAAGACAGTTCTCTGGTATACACATTGCCAAACATATTTTTGGATTACTTCTTTGCCAAATTCAATGTAAATCTTTTTCTAGATTTGGCATAATGAGAACTCCCTACAGGCATTTTGTAAAATGGAACATTATTTTTCTGTGGGATCTGTTCAGTTTGCGGAGAGTGTGTTCTGAAAGAACTACTGTGTTCCTTTTACAACTTTACACTCTGCCATTCTGTTAAACCTATCCTTCCTTCAACTTCTCAGGATGAAAGGAGGGGATATCCAATTCTAAGATATTCCACTGTGTTAGTTGAAATTGTTAAATATTAGAATTTTGCTGTTGGTAGTTTACAGAATTTTTCTATAGGATGTTTATGCTAGGAGATGTTGGAAAAGTAAGTTGGTTAACACACTGAAGTCAGCACTTACAGAAAATACTTTACAACATGATAAGTGTACTGCCAAAACCACTATCTGAGAGATCTGGGCCTGGGAAACTGCCACTGTCTCTAAATTGAATCAATCTTTCTTTTATAGAATTTTTTAAGTGAAACTCTCATTATGATGACCTGTGAACAGTAACAAATGCAATGGTAAGTTATTTATATTTTTAGACTTAAAAAATAAAAAGGCATTCTAACTAACAGTTGTCTGTAGCTGTAGGGCTTTTTTTGTGTGTGTGTGACCGTTCACTAAATTTATTGCAATTCCTATAAACTATTTAAATATTTAAAAAATATTTAGAAATATGTTGCAAATGTTTTGTATTTAAAAAAAAATAACCAAAATCCCTTGCTCAATTGTCCAATGGCTGTAAAATAACTCCCCTCTGCAGAATTCATTTACATAAGTAACACTGCAGGGAAAAAGAGAGTGGTCATGGAAAAAAGGTTTCGTAATATTCATTTATAGGTTGCTGGGCAAATACTTTGAAGGATGGCTCAATCTCTTCATGACAGCCTCCCAGCACTCTTCTAGCCTCACAGGGAAAGAGCTCCCAGTTGCTATGCCAACTTTCTGATACCCCTAAAATAGATGGGCATGCTGGAAGATTGAAAGAAGGAAAATTATGGTGGCATCAGGTTTTAATTCAGCAGTCCTTGCCTAGCCAGGAAGCACATGGAACTGCTGCTGTGAAGAATAATATGAAAAGCTCATATTTCAATCCCAGCAATTGCTCAGGATGCTCTTGGGGGAAACACTCAATATTCAGGTTTTGTCCCAAGTGACTTTTAGATTTCAAGCAGCAACAATACCCCTTGAAGAATCTAATCTATGAGTGAAAAGTTTGTGAAGGCATAAGAATTACAAAATTGGAAGGAAAATATTACCTGAGAAAGTAGTAAAGGTAAAAATGGTACCAACCATGTGAAAAATGTGGGAAATACAGTTTAATTGTACAAGATTTTCCCAAACAAAATATAACATACAAAGTGATACAATATTTTTTACGTTGTATTTAGCATTTTATTTATAATACACCAGAAGCATATTTGAGACCTTCATGAGTACTTGCAATCTTTACTAGTAGGGAATTAGTGGGGAATGGTACTGTAAAATAATTGAACAGCAATCTACATGTAACACAGCTAAAAGATGGCACATGAGATTGAATTCATAGAATCATAGAATTGTAAGGTTGGAAGGGACCTTTAGAGATCATCTAGTCCAACTCCCCTGCAGAAGCAGGTTCACCTAGATCAAGTTGCATAGCAACACATCCAGATGGGTCTTGAAGATCTCCAAGGAAGGAGACTCCACACCCTTCCTGGGCAGCCTGTGCCAGGGCTCCATCACCCTCACAGTAAATTTTTTTTTTTTTCTTTTGTTCAAATGGAACTTTTTGTGTTCCAGCATTACCCCTTGTCCTGTTGCTAGTTACTATAGAAAAAAGGGATGTCCCAATCTCCTGACATCCACTATTTAGATATTTGTAAATGTTAATGAGATCCCTACTCAGTCTCCTCTTTTCTAAACAGCCCCAGTTCCCGCAGTCTTTCCTCCATTCCATCCATTTTTTTTTTTTCAGAACCAGTTTTAAGCAGCGGTTCAGCTTCTCTAAAAAGTGAGACAATTGGAATCAATTTTGGATAAGCCATGCACAAATGTGAACAAATTTTTACCAAGACATGTCACAACCATGGCTGCTAGGCTCTCTATAGCAATGTCTTTTCTCAGGATTCCATAAAGAATATAACAAAGGAAGGAAATCCTTGAACCTTTGACCTTTAGACAGGTTGTGGAAATGGAGAGGGAAATTCTCTGATTTGATTATTCTCACTCTGCTACTCAGATTGCAGCAGGTGGTACCTGTGACTAATTAAAAATTTCTCACGATTTATATTTGCTTCTTCAAAACAAACTGTGATTTATGTCACAGTACTTGAAGAGTATTGTATTTGGAAACAAAAAAAACGTGTTAAACAACTCCAGAAGCAGAAAACATAGCACATCAAAACAAATCTTACCTTTTCAATGTATAAAGGAGGAAAGTCCATCACTGTTATTGAGCTCTCAAGTACTTGCTGCACACAAGCTGTCCTCGTTGCTGGCTGGCCAGCCTTTTTCACTGCTACACAAGGAAGTCTGCATCTTACTACTATCATAAGTTACTTTTTTTTTTGCCTGAATCTTCTGTCTTACACTTTAAGGATCTCTTGTCCCCCTCAGCCCACCCTAAGGAGAAATATCCAAACTTTTTTTGGACACAGTCAGCTAGGTAATTACTGTAGCTTACATTTTATTAGGACCTTCAAAAAGCTATGTCTGTTGGATTGATTTATTTGCATTACTATTTCCTGGCTTGTTCTTCTAAGAAATACTGTTTTGTTTCCTTTTCTTAGGTGCACATTCCAAAGAACACAACACAATGAAGATATGGATATGTAAAAGATAGTACAGAGGATTTTTCTTAAATTTCTCAGTAAGCTATGAGAAAAATATGCCTCAGGTAATACAGTCCAGTAGAACAATATTATTGATAGTAAGGTTTATACATGATGTGGGATGTGATTTTCAAAAAATAATATAAACCTGATAAGTCTGATCACTAAATGTGCTTTTTTTATCCTACTTTACTCAGATATCCCATATATTCTGCAATAAAACATCATGTAAATAAGTGTCTGGGCTTTGGAAAAAGGAGCTGCAAATCTAGTCACTGATCTGGGAGACTAAAAGCCACAAAACCCAATGTCACAATAGCAACTAAACCAAAGCTGAATCACTTCAGACAGAGAACTGGTAAAATTAAAAAAAAAAAAAAAAGAAGAAAAAAATAAAGAAAAACAAACTCCAAACCAAAACTCAAAAAAAAGAAAAGAAGCCACTTACACTTCAACAAAGCCTGAAGCAATAAACAGGCCAGAAAATGCTAATGGAACACATATTAGCTGAGAAATAAGTTATGGATAAGTCCTCATTGTACAGGAAAAATAAATAAAAAAAAAAGGAGCGCCAATAGATCATTTTCCAAATGCCTGATCTTGCACTCCTTGCACAACCTGCCCTTTAAAGTAATCAAGTGTTTAGGCTACATGCCGGGGTTATATAGCTATGTCTTAAAAGATGAATGCACAGTAGCAGAAAACAAAAGTACATATAAACCTAGGATTAGGACCAAACTCATCCCCCAATAACTGGACAAAATTACTAGACATTTAAAAAGAAAAGTACAATGAAAATAGCCAAATGTGAGGTACATTTCTAATCTCTTTCTCTAGAACTGGAAAATTAAGGAGGAAGAAATTCAGAATAAAGGGAGTGAAATTGGAAAAGTTAAACAGACTTGCCAAATAACAGAAATGTTTGAGTTACATTTCCTAAACTACTTTAAAAGGGAGTAAACTAGCTAAATGCCATCTGACATTGGCTGTATGCCCACCACTTTGGTTGACTTTAGGGTCAGTAAGGCAGAGGACAGATAGAAACTAACATATCTGGAAAATCAATACAAATCTAGATAAAACACGGATGGAATTTATTATAGAGCAGCTGGAAATGCAAATAAAGAATCCTGTAGATTTATACCTCAAAAAGTATTCTCCAAGCATAGAAGTGCTTGATAAAACAACTTTGAGAAGTGAGGTGCTACTCAAAGTCTGATGTAATATTTCTGATTGGTTTAATAACACTGCCTTTTAAGTAAGTCCAAATAGATTTGCTAATGAAGATCAACAAATCCTTCACATAAAGTGTGCATGACAACATCCATGAACTGGGCAGAAAACAACTGCCCAAAATAAAACGGGAAATTCTAAGCTATTTTTTTTTTGTCCATGTAAAATTGTAAAGAATTTCTGGAAGCCTTTCAAGACATTCATCTGTTGGGAGGCATGTCACAATCAACACATAGATGTTACCCTGAAATATTGCTGGTGAGCCGTTCTTACAAGAACAGGACAGTCAGTGATAGAATGATAGAATGATAGAATGACAGAATGATAGAATGACAGAATGATAGAATGACAGAGGTTGGAAGGGACCTTTAGATATCATCTCTCATACAGGTTTATATTTCAGCAACTCCATTTTAAAAATACCTGGCACCAAGAGTAATGTGTAAAGAATTTTTAAAGGTGTGCTGAAGTAATTTTCCACATTAAGGACACAGTTTTGCTGTTAGTTTAAGCTGATCTAAATTTGGGCCAACACTGAAGGAGTAGTCATCTGGCTGCCTTTTGTGGTGAAATATGGCTTGTGGTGTAGCATGAACCAGTCAACAAAATAGATGCTGAAAACAATATGAAGACAATAAATTCAGACATGTTTCCATAGAGCATATGTGGTATCTGAGAATATCTCAAGTGCATTTCAGAAGAAACTGTGAAACTTAATGTATAGCAACTCAATGGACTGAGTAGCAAGTTACAGATGTTTCACTGAGAGGTCAGAACTCCACCTAATTAAGAAAGCTAGCTTATTTCTGAAGAAGGGTATGCTTCTCTTATCCCTTTTTCACTCTGTATTGATACAAGTTCCCTGTGGTCCTACTTTGCAAAGTTTAAAAAAAGCCCTTCTGACATAAAGGACAGACATACACAATTAGGTCTTGCAGTCCCACCTGAAACAATGTGGAATCGTTTAGTTAATAAACATTAGAGGTTACTAATCATATAGTGAATTCACAAAGGAAAAACAGAGAGGTAAGTCTTTTTCAGATGCTTACACGAATGTTGATGTTGATAAGAACTCAGAAGAGCTTGTGAGAACAACATGCCTACTCTGTAACACCAGCTCTGTCCTTCTGCAGTCCCACTGCAAGGTTAGGGAATTTTAGCTGTGTAAGGCAACATGAGGTTTCACCTGGAAAGAGTCAATATGGAGTATCTTGTGTCTATAATCCATCCTTACTGAATACACTAACAAAGTAAAACATACAATTGGATTTAAAAGTGTTCATCTCAACGGAAAAATGTTACCCAGACGTGCAACTAAGCTCATTTGTGTGCAACTGCCTTAAATCTAAACCACAGTTATCTCAGCTTCAAGTCACTGGACCAAAAGATCTGAGGCAGGCTGTCTGGCTGAATTTCCACGAGACAGGTTATGTCTCACTGAAAGGGGCTGGGGGGGAAGGGAAGCTATCTTGAAAGGCTTTCAAGAACTTCCCCAAACCTTTCCAGCTATTTGGCAAAGAACCCTTCAGGATATACACTAAGACTAAACTATGATGCTGTGCCAGTTCACGAGAGTAATTCTGACCACAAGTAAATTTCAGGGATTTTTGCTTCATACTCAGTCCAAAACAGAGATTGATGTAATAACGGTCTTGATATTCTGCAGGACACTGCAAATACTTGTCTTTTTTAGATTCTTCCTTAGGGAACTTCAACTCTTTAACTTTCAGTTGTCTGATGTAAGCTGAAGCTCTCCCCTCCTCCCACCTCATGGCTGAGCTACATCACTTCAAATTGTTTGTTCCTGTTGGTTTTTTTTTTTCTTTGTTTGTTTGTTTTTAAAGGCTGAAGATGGGATTGAAACAAAAACTCATCTCTGAACTTGCCTGGACCTCAGATTCATAATTTTTAGTCTGAGCTGTTTCTTGATCTCTCGTATACAGGACAAGTCTGGGGGAAAAATTAAAAGTGGAGTACATGGAAATAAATCAAATGCTACACAGATTATGGTAGTGAGATTGCTGTGATACTGAAAATGAACAGCCAAAGCATAGAGAAGAAAATCTGTGCATATTATGCTTACAACTGCCGTTTGTAAAAAAATCCACAATTTCTATGTAATGTAAATTTGCAGAGTAGTTTGTAAAGTGTTAATAAACAAAATGTGGAAGTTTTAAAGAGCTGTGCTATTCTCTAATTACCCAGTTCCACCAATTAGTTTGGCATTGTTCCTTCTTAAAAAGTTCTACCAGCTTTTATAATCTGCTAGATGGTGGGTGAAAATGAGTGATTGCATTCACTGAAGAGATTGGTACACATCGGTCACTTTTTTCCCTGAGACATGCAAAGCCATGCCAATATATTTTAACAGCTGTAGAAAGCAAGCAGTCTTGCTTTAGATCTTTGTGCTTTGAAGATACAAGCAGACATTCACAATAAATCAAGATGGGAACTAGCTTAATTTTGAATGTGTAGGATGTTGGATTAATTAGAAAGTAAGGATAAATAAGCAAAACAGTAGAACTGTTGTTCTAGTCACTTATTTTTTTTTCACAAAAAGAAAGGAAAGTTTAGATGAAGAGGCTATATTCCTGGATCTTGAATATATTCTTGAAAGAACTTACAGGATACTTTCCTCATTATAGAAAATCTATATAACAAAATCATGATTGTCAGCAACACTTTTTGGTTTTGACACGATTACTATTTGAAGGAGAAATACAAGCTATACTAAAGTCACCTGTATTGGCATTTTGGTTTTCAGTCCAGAGTGCTAAGAGTAGGGGCTATAAGCACACTAGCTTAGAAATTAGTAAATGACCAGCAGCATTGATTTGCAAGGACATGAAAAGAAAAAAAAGAGAACAAGAAAGTCAGGCTTCCTTGATATGGAAATAAAAATTCAGAAGAGGAGGTGGTGAATCCTGAGTCTTCCCATGAGATAAAAATCTTTTCATTGTTTGATGGGGCACCTGGATATTGAAGTGCTCCTGGGCTCTACAGAGCAGTAATCTGAAGCAACCCCTGTAAGAGCTCCCTACTTATTAACCACATAGGAAGTGATGTGAGACTGGCCTCCTAATATAGCTTTCTTTGTTTGCATTAAGCAGTGTGAACAGCCCAAAATTCTTTGCAAGCAACCTCTTTCACAGTGACTAGCAAGCATTTGCTTTATGTCAAATGCTGAAACAGTTTTGCTAGACAAAGAGCTTGTCACAAAGGAAAAGAATTCCAGTAGTTTGTCATTAGCTGCAACTGCTCTGTGTGGTGCTTGCTAGCTAGACCTGTAACTCTGCAAAGTACCAATGTTAGTATCAGTCCTAACCTGATTTTAAGGCCATGAGGTTAGAACTTTAACAGAGTGGTAAGTTTTTTCATGAGAACATACTACAATTAGTGTTTTAGTAGCCACGTGACCCGTTCTTTTAAGAACTGTTTTAATTCTAGAAGCATTTGATCTTGTTCAAATCCTAGCAATCAGATTAAGTTTAAAGTGCTTCATGGGTGGTCATGAGTAAAAATAAAGTAGTAAAACAGCCTGTCAGTCAAGAAATTACAAGAGAGTATGGGCTTCCTGAATTACCTCCCTTAGGGAGGTTAAACTAGGAGACAGAGAATTATAGTATGCTTCACCGTTAAACTGGAGCTTGGAATTATCTAAAAGAAAGGCGAACTAACAACTCATGCTGTGTGAAAATCAGTCGGCAGAGGAGCCTTTAAGAGTCTCTTTCTAGTTTACAGTAAGTGGCTACAATCTTCCCTAGTATGCTTTCTTTCCTAACACACACACACAAAAATCCATTCAGAGTTTTCTCTAAAAGGCAATGTATGAGTGTTCCTCATTCTGTTTCCAAGCAGACTGATAAATATATGCAAACAGATACATGCCCACAGGGAGAAGGGTCTGGTTCAGCAAGTTAGCATAATTCATTCTGAAATGCTCCATTGTTCTGCCTGGAGCACTCAGTGTTTTTCATCTACCCAGGAAAATCCTTTTTTACATTTCCACTTCAGTAAAAGAAAACCATTGTGGAAGTGTATTTAGAGTCCTACTTGTTTGCTTTGTGTAAACAGTTGGAGTGTCGTATCTTTAAAATGAGAAAAACCAGCTGCAATAGTTTGTATCAGTGCACTATGGGTCCATACTGCAGCCATCCACAAATATCCAAACACAGACACTGTTTTTATGGATGCTTAGATTTAGTGTTAATATAAATCCTACAAGCAATTGTGAATATACATTAAAAAAAAAAAAAAAGTTTCCAAAACCAGACCTATGTTCAGAAAAAAACAGACACAAACCTGTTTGCAACACTGGCCTCAAAAGCTCAGGATATTTCATGCTGATGTCTGATATTAAACCAAAAAAATTCCTTGGTGATGGTACTTGAACAGCTAACAAAAAAATCCCCCAAACCTCCAAACATTTTGTGCATGTGCACCAGGCTTTTGATTAGAAGCTGGAGTGACTGTGTTCTGATCTAGTTTACTTTAATTCTGAGAAAGACACTCAACTGCAAATACAAGTTGTAGAAAAAGAACCATAGTGTCAGCAGCAAGTGATATGTATAAAATACAAATGATCAGCTTGTGGGGAAATCAAAATTTGCCATATTTTTTGCTACTTCAACTATTTAACCTCAGCTTGTATCATTAGATGTAAGTTTTGCCTTACATAAGATTGGTTTGTCTCGATTGAAAAAAGTGACAATTTTTGTGAAGCATCTCTATGGCTCTGATATTATAATTCCATATGAATTACTATAAGGTATCATGTTCATAGACGATAACTTTTTCATTACATTGTAAAGAGGTTTCTGTGTTTCAGAGACACACAATTCATCTTGGCACAGCCTGATTGAGATGAACATGCGGTTAAGCACAGAGAATGGAAACTTAAAGTAAGTGGAACAGAAACATTTTTCATCAGTAACTTTAGGAATTTGTCTTTTCCCCTTCTATTCAGTCATTTCTCCATCCCCCTAGGCACCATTGCTACAGTTTTCCACCTCTCTGCTAATACAATTGTTTGTGCAATTAGATTCTCAGGTGACAGAAATAATATTTCTGTTAAATGATAATGATTTATTTCTTCTGTCTCAGAGACACACAATTTCTTTCTTATTCTTCTCTCCCAAATTAGTTATTAGTAGAGCTACAAAGCAAAATTCATAGTTGCATTAGAGAAATTTTGAAAGCAAGAACTGGTACTAAAAGTACACAATGTGAGATTGCCAGTAGCATGGTGAGTGTACAACAGAAGGAAAGATAAAGTTACCCTGAAGGAAACCTGTATTTGCTAATTTTCATAGTTAGGAGGTTTGTCTGGCTTTGAGCAAACAGGGGAAAAATGGAAGGAATTTGGGGGGAGGCTACTATGTTTGAAGAGACAAGAACTCAGAGGAAGGGGACAGGACAGGAGAGGGAAGAGTCAGGAAAGGGAACAACACAGGAAAGGAATGGTCCTGTTATGCTGCTTAGTCTCTATGAAAGTTTCTACAAGGAGATTCTGCTCCTTTTCAAATGATGAACATTCCCACATATTTTTCTGAAACATAGGATCTGCAACTCCCTAGCAGAGTATAAATCAATTGCAGGTGTTTCTTTGGAGTCTGATTTTCTAGGATACTCATTACAGCAGCTTTATCTTCTCAGCTATCAGACCTCGAGGGACTGCAAATCCATTATGAGAAATAAAACAGCAACAGAAGAGGCAAATGATCCTGGACCAGAAGTCCTTTCTGTTAAACTAAAACCCATTTATACTACACTGTCATGAGAAACAACTCCAAAAGTAACAAAACCATTTCTCTCACTAGAGTTAATGAACAAGAGGCCACTGTCACTGGAACAGGTGGAATTCACTGGAACAGCTTCACATACAAATGTTTTAAAGTTGGCATTATTGCTATTAAGAACTCACTGCCCTCATCGTAGTGCCACCACAGACATTTATGTAGGCATCTGCTCTGTTTACTGCTTTTCACCTGGCATGGCATCCTGGGCTGATCCTTTGCCTGCTCCAAGAGATGAAGCACCATGGAGGTAGGCTGCCTGAGAAGTCCAGAACTGATGGCAGCTATGAGTTATGTTTGTTGAAAGAGAATACGCGAGACCACAGCCTAAACCAATCGCCTCACATCTCTCACTACTGATATGCTGAAAGTAGGCCAAAGCAGAAGAGACCTCCTGGAAGTATGAATCACTAATATCTACCTCGGAGAATCCATAAAAAGCTTATGAAAGAAAGTTTTCAGGCTTCTAATCATCTGAGAAAAGTGGGTTTGCTACAGTTAGTTTAAAAGCATGTGATCAGGACCTCTTGCTCTTAAATTATTGTTCATATTAAAAATTCTACAGATGAACAAAGCTGCACAGTGTACAGTAAAAACATTATTGAAACAGATTACTTTTCTAAGCTTTCCATGGAGTATTTGTGGGTCATAGGGTTATTACAACCACCCACTAAAAATAGTAAATGAAAGCATGTAATTAATTGGTCAAGAAACAACTACTATCTTTTCCCCTTCATAGAGCATGTTTACAGTGATTTGGAGTAACCTGCCTTGCTTTGGCAGGCTGCCTCAAAAGGACCGACTGAGCTGAACAAACCAGTTTTAAAGGAACAGCTTTAGTTTACCTGAAACATCTTTTGGCAGTTTGGTGAAACAAGAGTGTATCGAATTTAGTTTGCATCTAGACCTACAGAGTTTTTCTTTTGTTAAAGAGTAATCTCATATAAAAGTGCCCTTCCACTGCCAAAAAATGTAATGTGGACTCACTACAGAAACTGCAAATGCACTATCATAGTTTCACGTTTTCTATGCTGCTTTGGCAGCCTTATTTTATCACAAATAATGTTTATTTTTTTAAAAAAGCTGACGCCGGTTCAGCAAGCTTAGACTAGATGACTACAAACTGACTTCTAACAGATTGTGTGAAGACTGACCTCTAAATGACCATGTGAGACCAACCTCACCAGTGAGATTCACACTCAAGACATACTGAAGATAAACATAACAAAACTTAATTGATCAAATGAAGTGAGTTTAAAAGTTTAAAGTGAAAACCTCATGTGAAGTGTCAGGCTCCTAAACGATACTAAAGTTTTACCCTACATATAGGATGGAACTAACCCATGGGGTTAATCTAGCAACTAAGTCTCTCTGGAACCAGTGTTTTCCTGTACTAGAGCACAAGAGAGAAAAAAATATAGCTGTTTTTAATGTTTTAATGGAATAAGTCTGTCTGGACCTTAGCTTAGTAGGTCTGATCCATCAGCTATATAGCCAAATAGACACTGTGTATACTCCAGTGGAGAGAGAGTGGGTTCTTCACATTTCCTCCTGGAAGACAGTGATGTTGGGGAGATAGTTGTAAACACGGTTCTTGGTAATCAACGGTGAGAGAGAAAAATCAGGCGTTAACAATCTGTGAAGAATTAGAGGCATATGACATCCTAATACTCTTGAAATAACACTATGCTGTATCTATTGCATCAATAAACCTGGAACCAGCTTCAGGGATGTATACTCAGCACAACTGTCAAGTTAGAGAAAAATAAGAGCAACACCAGAAAAACCCTTAAACTGAAATGACAACTGAAGTCTTTTCCCACGTCAATATCACAAAACTGAAAGCGAACTATTCAGCATCTCACATGCCTGGTACAATGATTGTCATACATCATTTCTAAACTGGTCAGACTGAGGTTTCCTCATGAACTAGAAAACATTTTTAATTGAAATAATCTTTTAAGAGGATTATCATTGGAATCCCTACACGCATATGCAGACACTCTAACCCACTATCATAATCACAGACCTAACTCACATTTTAGATAATTTTTGTTCAAGAAAGAAAGGATCTGATAACTTTATTATTTCCACATTCTAGAATATATGTGTAATATCATTGCTCTGAGGAATGTAGCTGGGTTTTACTGCAACCAGCACGAAACTAAAGTTTCTTTTGGGAACTTACCGAAAGATAGCTACTATGGTCTAGAAATATTCAGAAGAGGTGAAATGACCGGTATCTCCTTACTTTCATGTTAATATACACAGCTCATTTCAAACATTCTTATAAAAGTATACTCCATCCCAACAAAACAAAACAAAAAAGTACTGGTATCAAACTAGAACAAAATCCATTTGAATTTCTGGCTAAAATAAGCTACAGTATTATTGGGCTTTAAAATCTGTTTCTGAGAAGCTACATACATGCAGGGTATTAAATGCATGCTTCAGTAAAGCCAAAGAAAATCAATCAATTGCAAATGAAAATGGGGATCTGAAAGTTTTTGTTTTGGATAAAGTTTGACATGGACAAAACTTACTCTGACTTGTGTTTGCATTTAGAAAAATTAGACTACTCAATACCTTATGTTTCTAATATTTTTTTTCTCATTTTAGAGAGAATATTTCCCTCTCATTCACACTTTCCAACACTTAAGCAAATAATCTTCATTCTAACCACAAGCTAAAGTAGTAAAACGCTTGGGCTGCAAACCAACTGTTTTCTGACAGCTTATGACGAATCCTTTGACCAGACCTAAAAATAGATAATGCTTTGCAGAGGATACTAGTTGGTATAAAACCAAGAATTAGAACCAGTTACAATTTTTAAAAGCATATGGATTTCCATACAAACAAGAGCAAATGTGTACAGAGAACTCAAAGACTTTGTTACATATTTCCAGTAAGGTCAATAGCCAACATACAAAGCTGATAAAATTACTGTCCGAAGTCTGGACTCTTAAAAATGTTATTCTGTCCTTAAATAACACTGTACTGAATTTTCCGTTGGCAAGAAATTGTTGTAGTTTCCCCACTGTTTTTCTGAAACATTCCATGGATGCATAAACATGAAATGTACAAGTGGTACCCAACAAGTTGAATACAAAGAGTCATTTCCTATCCTTAATATTTCCCTTAATAAATTACATTTACTTTGCCCAAATCTGCAGTAATTAGTTTCACCAGATACTAAAATCATACTAGTACTCATCTGTTACTACATTTTAACCTCTATCTGAAAAGCTTTGCAGAATTATCTAGAGCACTGATTGGATAGGTTTCATTCCAAGTATTGCCTGATCACCCTTGGCAGTCCAGAGCTAGCTCTTTCACTGAATAGAAACTAGGATTTAGGTTGTGGCTTCAGCAAGGGTTCTTACTATGTGCATGCCTTTTTAAGAGGATCAAATTCTATCTTTCAGAGCTACTCTTTTGTTCTGAATTTTGTTTGCCTTAGAGAAGGGACATACTATACTATACCAGTATTTGTCACAGAGGGGTAAATATTTTCCAAGTTTTACTGCTTATGCAATTACATATACCAGTATTAATTGTATAGTAGTAGTAAAAGACTACAAAGAAACACAGATATCTGCCTCACATTTTACCGGTAAGTTTGGAGGTTTTTCCAGCTATAAAATTTTATCAATTGCTGACTGACCTTTTCAAAATCTTTTCAGAAAAGTTAAATGATGTTTTGTGAAATTACCATTTGTTCTAGTGATTTGAAAGTGTGTGCTGAATTGGCTTTATCTTAATTTGGAAACAATAGCATTATTGGTCTAAATCCATGTCTATTGTTAGAAACATCATTCTAGTGAGCTACTTCTTACAAATTACATAATGCTATTTTTTTCTTAAATAAAAGTTAACTTTGTTTTGCTTTAGTAAGGCTGGTTCTTTGTCAGAAATCAGAGAGGCTCGTTTGGAAAAGGATTTGACATGCATGCTCTCTCTTGCTCAGAATGGGCAGACTGTCATGAAAAGCCAGCTACATCAAAGCCTGGGAGGCTCATCCACTCATATATTTAGCTTGCTTTTCTAAAAAAACCCAAACCCTTCTCTTTGTCCTTTGGCCACTTTTGATGAACTATGCTTTATGTCCCACAATATTTCTTGCAGATTGTATGGGCAGTAACCAAAGACACCTATGTGTCAATATTTTCTTTTATATTTTCAGTATTTTCAGCAAGTTCCATGCTCATTTTCAGAAGCATGTCTTAAATCCAAAATTTCAAACCTGAGTTCTGGTTTGACAGGTTTTTCAAAAGCAGCTAGATAGCCTAAGTGAATATGATTTAATTCCATCCTTCACGTTTCTGTGTCAGTAATCTGCTAATATTAACTGACTTTTCATTCTGTCAGTGTAACAATACATGGCAAGGTAATTTAGAGCCTCCTTTAGTGTCTTCTTTTTAAGGCTAACAGAGATTTGACATGTATATTTAAAGTATCTCTTTATCAGTCAGAGCAGAATGTTACCCTAGGTTGGGTAACTTCTATCCTTGACTCAGGTTGAACACTTTCCAGAAGTACAGACTTGTGTTTTTTCTCAGGAAATAATCCTATTTGATTCTGTTTTAATCCTACTTGTGTGCTGATAACTTGTTAGAAATTAGACTCTAGTGAGGATAAAACATTACTCTCCTATAATGGTCCTACATTTCTTAACTACTGTCTTTCCACAGCTTACAGACAGAGCCTTAAATGAAGTGTTAATAGACCCGCTGTAAGAGCATTCTGACAAAAAATGGAATCTGCTGCCAGACACTGTCTACAAGGTATGTGTTAGTAGACAACATGGAAACCCAAACAACCAACATGTTTGTTTGTAGAAGCCATGGTAGATAGCCTCGCAATATTCCAAGCATGGGTAAAATCTGTACTATCCGTTGCTTTACTTTTTCTTTCTTAACGAAACACATAATCAATAGACTTTCTATATTTACCTTGGCCATGAAAATACTGTGGAATACCTTAACTAGCTGATGATAATTCAGCAGTATCTCTAATACAGAGGGGTGTTCCAATTTTGCTCTGCCTGGGAATACTGTGAGAATAGTATTTAGTACTTGATGTGATGAAATGATAAATTACATTTGGACAATACCAAATTTTAGAAGTCATGTCTATAGATTTCCCCGATAAAACACATTACTGCAACTACAACCTATTATGAAATCCTATGAACTGATGACAAAAGACAAGTTCTCCTGTGTCTTTTTTGCTGCTTCTGGACAGGGTTGGACTAGATGATCTCTAAAGGTCCCTTCCAACCCCTACCATTGTATGATTCTATGAAAACCAAATTGGACTGAGCAAAAACTACATACATCAGTATTAGAACTCCAGTCTCATCTCAGTGACTTAACTAAAGACAGCAGAGATGTTTAAGTTAGCTATTCTTAGTCTCTCGTGCACACAAACACATGCATGTGCAGGAAAAAAAATAGAAAGAGGAAGATCTATTTACCTATGTTACAGCAATGGCCAGGCTGGACATTTGTAATTCTAGACATTTGTAAGGGTATTTTTTGCCCCTTCCATTGAGAAACTATTATTTTGAGGCAGGTGTTTTGCATGCAGAACATACAATCCTCTGCTATGGCATATCATCAAAATCTTCTGTGACTTCAATTAAGACAGGATGAGGCTCATTACAAGATCCCAATGGCTGTGGATGCTGATAGGATGTTTATATTCATTGAGTATGTTATGCTGCACATTTCTATGGGGTTTGCAGATAATCAGCACAATGTCTGTGTGTTTTAGTGGAAGCTGAAGGCACAGAGTTCTGACTGGGGCTGACTTGGCATTTTCACTAAAACAAGCATTTACTAGATAACAAGGTCTTCAAATGTCACTAAAGACTTTTTTTAGACTATGTTGAGAGTTAAGTAAACATGATTAGTAGGAAGGCCAAGAGGGTAGTCATGAATTTCTGTTTCTGATAGAAAACATTGTTTATCCTATATTGCTTTAGGGAGGAAAAGTTTAATTCCCAGTGAACATTATAAACGTAAACAAAAGTTGAAGTTTATTCAACTTAAAATTCTAAGCAATTTCAGCAAGTCAATAACATCTAAACTAATATGACAACTATTCCCTGAAGTATTTAAAGTACCACAGAAATTAATAAAAAAACTAATGAAAAAATAAAACACTTAAGGGGACTTCTTACTTCTGCGTATTCTGCAATGACAATGTTATCCTGTAAGAAGTTAAGAACACTTACTGAATTTTAAAAATGCAATTAATATGCATGTTTGGAGCAATCAGTTGCCAGACTTTTCCAGTAATATTTGCCATTTCAGTATGGTAGGTCTTGAATACTTAAAAATAAAAAACATTTTTCTTAAAAATGTTACAATAGAAAATGATACTTCTGAATTAAGTGGAAAATAAAAACCCCTCCATCTTTTGGGTTAAACCAGAAACAAACTGGTGCAATAAAACTGTTGTTACTTGAGGCTAGATGAACTTTCTCTCTGTAAATAATTAATTAATAGGTCACCTTCTCAAAGTGTGCTACCTGCCCTAAACTACTGCAGCAGCAATTTGTACCATTCTGCTTTACCTTTTGGAGCTTTGCGTGCTGTTGATATTCTAATTTGTTCAGCTACCAGGAAGAAATACGTTGAACCACAAAGATGGGTTCTTTGACCAGATCACTACTTTGTGTACTTATTGCTGTTCTTGAATACCTGATAAGATTCTGCAGAAATACAGGATTTGCTTACCCTCTTTGTATTTTAGAAGCTGAATGAGAAAGTGGTGGCATACATGTATTCTGAACACAGGTACTCAGTAGGACTCTAGAGGCTTTAAGCTTAATAAAGTTGATTTACTTCCCTCATTGTCTTCCATATTAACAAAAAAAAATCCAAAACATCCTGTAGTTAGCAACACAAATAAACCCCAAAGAAGCCCTTAATGTAAGAAATCAGCTACAATTATAAAAAGGAAAAAGTAAAAATAGGAGAAAATACCAAAGGACTTGCATGAAGCATTCACTAGCCTGGTAAGTTTATGAAAGTCCATGAGAGAACTTCAGATATACTACCATAAGATCACTATCTGTTAATATTTGGTACATATACTGCACACATACAAGGTTAATGAAGAGTATTTTCTTTCAGATTCCAAGCCAGTGTTTAGCACACAGAATAAGAATAAAGTCACATACTGTGGGAAAGTTAGCTTCTGTAATCACTGAGAAGTTTTAAATGCTATCTCATAGACCACTTGCATAAGTTTTATGTATTTAAAACTAGAACCAAGATTTGGCATGATAAACACATCTGCTATATTCACAAATTATCACCAGTTTACCATTTGCATAGCAGGTCCTTGGATGAAAGAGCCATTTTATCAGTGACAGAATGTCTCATTTTGTATTCAGTGAAATAAAAGTTGCTGGTATATGTTTGTGTGTGTACATTGAGATCATATTCAATTCTTCATGGAATGTAGAAGACCTGCATTTACCAGGGTCTTAATCACCGTATGGCAGTTCCAAGAAGGCAGTAGACTTTACAGGTGCTATGTGTAACAAGATAAGCAATTATAAAGCTGCAAGTACAGATTTTGTTTTAGAAGGTCAACACATTAACTGTTTCACAGACATATATTAAACACATAATATTTAAATTTGGAGAAATTATAAGCAATTGCACAAACTGAGAACATCAGAAAAACAAATTAGAGTGTAACTGCTGAAGAACATTATGGGTGGGATTAATAGAGAAACATGCCTTACTTCCCACTTAAATCATCAAGAAAATGACTTAATTATTAAAACTCTATGTTGTTAATACAATCATTTCTACAAAATTCTGAATACCTATCCTTGTAATGTCAATAAAGCAGCATAACCTTTTAATATTACAAAGAACTTATCAGTTAACTAGAAACATTTTCCATAGTGTCTTTAATGAATTCTTTTCAGCAAGAATTTTTAAATTAAAAATTCAGACTTCTACCCTGTCTCTTCAAGGTTTCACCCACTGAGAACTTAAGTAATTTGACCTGCGTTTTATACATCTGTCAGGGTCATTCAAAATAATTTCACCAACCAGGAAAATAAACACAACAGCTACATTATAAGCCAGAAATCACAGACCAGAACTCTACATCAGCTCCTACGTTATTGTATTTGGAATGAAAAATGCTATAAGTTTTTCCTTTGACTGCTAAGAAGCATTTGAGGCCTCATGAAAACATGACAGTGCAATTAACGCAAAACAATCCTTATCTTGAACTGATAACTGAACCAGTTAACAATCCACCTCACTACCTGATCATCCAGCCCACATTTTCTTAGTTTTCTTGTGAGGATGCTATGGGAGACAATGTCATATGCTTTACTGAAATAGAGATAAACCACATCCACTGCACTATCATCATCTTTCCACTTGGTTACACCTTCATAAAAGGCTGTCAGGTTGGTCAAACTTGACTTCCCCTTGGTAAAATTATGTTGACTGCTCCTATTGACCCTCTTGTCCTTTACATGCCTGGAGACAGCACCCAGGATAAGCTGTTCCATCACTTTTCCAAGAAGGCTGACTGGTCTGTAGTTACCCATATCCTCCTTACTTTTTTTGAAGACTGAAGTGACATTTGCTTTCCTCCAGTCCTCAGACACCTCTCCTGTTCTCCATGACTTACTCAAGATGATGGAGAGCGGTTTAGCAATGACTTCCACCAGTATGTACATCCAGATTGCTCAACTGATCCTTAACCCAGTCCTCATCAGCCTCCTTCCTCTGAAGTCTGGCGCTCCTGAGGACAGTCTCCAGCAGTAGAGACAAAGAAGGCATTCAGTAACTTTGCCTTCTCTGTATCCTCTGTCACCAGGGCACCCGCCTCAGTCAACAGTGGGCCTATATTACCTCTAGTGTTAGTTTTGTCTGCAATGTATTTGAAGCAGCCATTTCTGTTGTCCTTGACCTCCCCTGCAAGCTGCAACTCCAACAAGACTTTAGCTTTCCTAATTGCCTCCATACATCCTCTGACAACAGCCTTATATTCATCTCAAGCGGCCATCCCATCCTTCCATAATCTATAGACTCTCTTCTTCCATTTGAGTTTGCCCTACAGTTTCCTGTTTAACCATGTAGGTCTCCTGGCTCCCTTGCTTGGTTTCTTACTCGCTGGAATGCTCTGATCCTGACCCTGGAAAAAGGGATCTTTGAATATGGACCAACTATCTTGAGCCTCTTTATCCTCTAAAACCCTGTTCCATGAGATATCCCCCAGTAATTGCTTGAAAAGGCCAAAATTTGCCCTGCTAAAGTCCAGGGTTACAATTCTGATTGATATTCTGTTCCTACTACACAAGATTCTGAACTCCACAATCTCATGGTCACTGCAGCCAAGGCTGCCCTCAACCTTCACTGCTTCAACCAGCTGCTGCTTGCTTGTGAGTGTAAGATCCAGCAGTGCTTGTCTTCTAGTTGACACATCCACCATTTGCATCAAGAAGTTATCATCGATGCACTGCAGGAACCTCCTGGACTGTAAGTGACTAGCTGTGTAGGCATCCCAGCAGATATCTGGGTAGTTGAAATACCCCATGAGAACCAGGACCTGTGATTTTGAGGCTGCTTCCAGCTGCCTGTAGAAGCCCTCATCAATTTCCCCACCCTGATCAGGTGGCTTGTACTAGACACTCACGACAGACACACACATGCTAGCCTAACTCTCCGCTTGCCCCTCATCCTCACCTGGACAGAATTCAGTACATTCCAGCTGCTCTTTCACACAAAGAGCAACTCCACCACCTTGCCCTGTTGGACTATCTTTCCTAAAAAGGACGTAGCCATCCATGACCACATTCCAGTCACGTGAGCTGTTCCACTATGTCTGTGCAATAGCCATCAGATCATGGCCCCTTGCTTGTGCACGGACTTCCAGCTCCTCCTGTTTCTTCCCCATGCTAAGTGCATTGGTGTACAGACATTTCAAGAAGGAAGCCGATCTGGTAGGATTCACCCCTGGCACTGGCTTGCCACCCTTAGCTTCAACTCTAGCGAGCCTAGTTTTATTTTCTTTCCCCTTCAAAATTAGTTTAAAGCCATTTCTATGAGCTCTTTAACCTTTTTTTTTTCCTATTATAATTTTTATAACAAAAGGCTTTTAAAAAGACAAATGTAAAGACTCTCTTCTTTAATTGCGCTTTTCAAATTCTTAAGACAAATATTTTCTTGCAGTAACCTAAGAAAGAGAAATTTTTCCTCTGGATTGTTTTTATCTCCCCATCTCCATTTTTAACTGCAGAAATGTATCAACAACTGTACAGGATTTGAGTAGACTACTACTCCTTGTACTAAATTGACTTTAAAGAAATGAATGACAGAGAGAGAATACTAAATATTTGTAAATATGTATAGTAATAATACCAACAATTTAAATTGCTCTGAACTTTATAATAGAATTTTAACTGAATAAGCTTCTTCCCTTAGTCTTAAATATTTCTCTTTTTTTAAACACAGGTTATATCCTTCAATTATTTTCTGGAAACTAATTTGTATCTCTAATACAGGCAGCAGACTGGAAATCTTAAACAGCTTTTAAAGACATGCTACTCAGTTTCCTAAACACATTTTTCAGCTGCTGACATCATTCTCTTCATGTCCAGTTAGCATACTTACATTGGATTGGTATTTATCAACTGCATAAAATGGGCAAAAATACAGACCCTCAGTCCCATGCAGAACTGGAGAGCAAAGAGGTATCAAATCTAATGTTATTTTGACTCTACTTTCATTTGCATAAAGTTTTTCTCATCTGACCTTTGTTATTTTCCTTATTACATTTCACACTGTTTCCTAGGTTCTAAACTTACAGACAGTCTTAAAAATTCTGAGGAATCCTGACAGCTAGTGAAAACCTCAAATAAATTTATGTAAAAATTGACATGATACATATAAAACAGATTTATGCCTTTACTGACATGTCATTGGCTCTGCCAGATATTTTACATATTCTGGGACCTGTGACATCCAGAACATGCTTACAAGTTTAGTGTCTTCACAGTCATACAAGAAACAGAGAACCTGTAGATCGATTCTTCAGTCATCAAAGTTTTTTTCCTTTTTGCATACGTATATTATTGCTTTGTGTTGCAGGTATCATATGAGTTTTTTTTTGTGAAAAGTGACCACGAGTTTTGGACTTTTCATGGTCAATAACTAAACATAACAGCTTTTTCTTAGTATTTAGTTCAGGAACAAAAGCTTTTCTTAACTAACAAAACTTTATACACAGGTTCCAATAATTAAGAAATCAGTTTAGAGAGAGGAAAAAAAAAATCAGACCTAGAATATAAGCTCAACTTTAACTAAGATATGACAACCAGCATATTTTGTTTATTGTCAATGAGGCTAACTAAAGATCTGATGTATGGAACAGTAAGAATGTGAAAGGTGCTAATAAAGGAGGAAAAATTGTAGAAGACAAGACAATGGGAAGTAAATGCAAAGAAAGGTTTAGTAAAGGCTGTGAAAGAGTAGAAATAGAAAAGTAGAAAGAATAATGCCTGATATTTAGAAACCGATGTCTTGAAGAATTTATATCAAACAGTATAAATGTGTTTAAGAATAACTGCAAAAGCACTGTTTAAGAAATCTAACAGACACATATCTGTAGTGAAGGGAAGGCATTGAAAATAATAACCACAAAATTTATAATAATTCTCCAAATTTGCAAATGCAAGTGATAATAAAAGACAAAACAATTGACTGACACTTCTAATCTACAATTTATTAAATTAATAATCTATGCAGCAGTAAGAAAAAGGAATAAGTGAACAGATCAATGGAAGCAAAAGGAAAAGAAATGACATTTAAATATTGTGATGTAGCTAATGAAAAAGACTAAAGAGAGTAAATTCAATACAGTACATGCATATTTGCAAAGAAAATTATGAACCAATGGCTTTTGTCATGTTATCAGGATCTGGCATGAAAAAATTAAATTAATCCAGATAATGGAGATCTGAAAACTAAATTTCAAAGAACATTCAAGATACTAATAATATGATAGTGTAAAGGCATGTGGAGTAAAGATAAATACACAGATTTCCAGTTTTACTGAACTGATGCTTCACATTCTTGAAAACTGCAGATACTATATTTAGAGCATACTACTAAACATTATATAAATCTGCTTTAATAAATCTGTGATCAGTAAAAATAAGGAATCAGTCAAAAGAAATAAAAATACAGCATCTATGATATAAGTGTTGTCTAGGTCTCATCCTGGAAGCAAAATTTTGAGATATTTACTAGGGATCTGATTCCATTAACTTCTCATATGCTAATTATTTTTTCTGACTAAAGACTGCAGCATTTGGCAAAGATACCTAAAGGCCTGATACAAGATAACAGACAGGAGTTTCAGTTGAGATTGTGTATCTCAACCATGTTAGGTTCCCACAAGTATTATTTTTTATACGTAGACACACACACTATCGATATATCTATCTATCTACAGTATTTATTATCAGGCCTACTAGAAGATAAAAATGTGATTATATCTCCAGTAAACAACTGTTCTACTAGATACAAAGGTCAACCCTTCGTCATGCCCTCAAAATATTTTAATATACTAGTCTTTGAACTGTTCTGTATAAACACTGGTGGCGTCTTCTCTTAAGCATTACAGTCTTCTCTGCCTTCATTACTACTAGTTTTGAATTGAATACCCAACTTTCCTCCTATAGACATATTATAGACTCATGCTTCCAACTTAATATTTCTGCTAGGCCATGAACAAGGTCTCTGAAAGTGGTCCATCCCCCTGGCTCTTATGTTATTTTTTCAGTATTCTAGAAGGTATCAAGCTGTGTCTCTGACAGTCATCTACCTGAACAACACAGCTTCCTCTGCTGGATAAGCCTTTTCTGTTATTACATCCATAAAAGTCTCTGTGAAAGCAATAAGGCTTCTTATGATAAGAAATATTTGGTAACATTCAGAAGGCTGACAGAACAGGACCTGCAGCACTTGCTTGGTTCTTAGGTCTTCAGTCTGATTAGTTTGGGCATTTGCTCAAGTACATAAATTAGGAAGTTAATGGCTTTAATTGATTGACTTTAGTATCTGTAAACCCTGGCATGTCTATTGGATGCTATATACGACAAAAAAGAAGTGCATGGAAATTCTTTATCCAAAGTTTTATAGCATGCATACAGAACCAGACAGAAACATGTGTCACTGAGTTGCAGCCTCCCATTCTTTACACCAGAAAATGTTTCTTAACATGGGGCAGAAAACAAAAACTTAATGAATGTAATTCAATGCAAAAGGTAGTGGAAGATAAACCTGAGGACAAGGAAGAAAATTTGAACTGACATACAAGGAAAGCTTGGTAGTATAATTACAGTTGGAAGAAGCACAGAAAGCATCAGATAATTCAGTAAAAAAAACACCCAAAACTGGTGTATGTCAGAAGAGAACAAAAGAATGATAAAGCCAATTAGCTCTGTAACTACGTGGTTTATGATTAAACTTCATAAGATGTAGCATCCTGTCCAGTGATTCTCCTTACCAAAGTGTGAGTTCTTACTTCTGCTAAGAACTGTATAAAGCATGTGCATAACCAGCTGCAGGTAGACAGGCAGGACTAATTGTGAGTGGTTAGATGTTTCTGCGATAGTGTAAGTTCCAGAAACAATTTTGTTAAATCAAGAGGGCACCTTAAGTGTAGGTACAGGGAGTCTGGGAGTAGACAGCACTTGAACTCACAATCATATTAGCTACTTTGTTGCATATATATTGCACAATAATGTATGTAGTAAATTAGCTATGCAGAAATTTCCCTTGTTAAATGAATCCTCAAATTACCTGCTTTTTTTTTTTTTTATTTCTTGAAGGAAAGAATGGTAGTGTAATCACTATCATTCAGCTCTCATATCCTTGCAGATTTCAAGCCAAAGTCATGTAGCTTTCAAACACCATTCAAAGAGAATACCTGCTGTTTACCCCATTTAATTATGTTTATGCCTGTCATGGACTACTGAAGTGTCTTTAATACTTCAAAGGTCATATTATCAAAAGGAATTTTATACCTGTGTATTTATCTACCCTGACTCTACCGAACATATTTTCCAAACAAAATGAGTTTTGGCAGAACTAAATTTGGCCATACTTTTCTTAGTCTCTTAAACTAATATTGGCTGATTTTTCATTTCAATTTCTTTATCAATTTTATACTCAGCTAAGAGCAAGATACAGAGCACTGTCAAAACCTGTACAAGTGGTACAGGAAGATTTTCTAAAAGACAAATTTCATTTTCTGTTATTAAATCGATTTCTAGATCATGTCTTGGTTGAGTAAAGATTTCCAGCTTCTGATTTTGGAGTAGAATACTAAGTGGTGCTGTATGCAGAGATTTTTTTTTTTAATTATTTCTCTGCAGACCTGAGTGCCAAAGGAAGTGGCAATGCAATAGCTACAAGCTCTTAGACTGAACTAGACCTTTCCTAGGAAGTCACTCAGAAAGCAAAGATGACAGACATATCATTATTAGGAACAATCCATTTTAAAGCACTCTTTTCCTCTCCTGCTAACCAAAACGACAAACACCATGCTTCAGCAACTATTTGCTATGGGCAGAGTGTGCAGTCCTGAAAAAATGGATTTGTCTGCACTGAGGCAGAGCAAAACCAAGATAGTACAAAACAAAATCTCTCTCACTTCAAACTTTCCTTCCTCCTTCTACCCTGCAAAAGATGGTATTTTTATATTTTCAAAACTATATATAGATTGGATAATTATGAGGTCAGGGTAGGCAAATATGGTTTTCAAAGCTATATAAACATGAAATATATATGATGCAAGGATTAGTATGCAGGGAAGCATTTAATCAGTTTGAGAACTCTGTCTTATGACACCAAGAGATTCTTGAACATATCTACAGGAATTCCCTGTCCAAAAAACACACTGAAAACCTCTCAGAACATGCTGCAGTAGAAGAATTGAACGCTTGGATTTCATTTCTGGGTATTAAATCCACATAGTTATTTCAACAAGAAGGAAAGAACCAAAAACCAACACAAGTGTTTCAAAAGTAAAAATGTTTCATCTCAATGCTTTTAGCTCATGATGGATGCTACATTTCCTCCTGTATTTTCTTATTCAAGGATGCATCATGAACTGCGGGCATACAGAACTACTCAACTTTGTCACATAAAAAACCCAAACCACCCCAAATGCATAATCTGCCCCACTCTGCTACTCTCCCTTTGCTATCTTTATTCTGTTACACTGTCTTGTTATTTAGGCATATGCATAATTCCATATACTTCCACCAACCACTGAAAATGAAGAAGGTTCTTAGCACTTAGGTCTAGCTTCTATTTTCTATTTGCTTCTTTGGAAAAAAAAGCTACTTTTGATATCTTAAGAGGAATGAGTGGTAATGGCTGGCAACAAAAGTAAGAGAGAGCCAACAGAGACGTGAAGGTAGGCAGAAGAGAGACTGAGAGCATTCTTGGAGGCACTAAGGATTTTTACAAGTTCACAACACATGTTTAAGTAAAAACTTAAAATGCACAGGCTGAAACAAGTATCTAAATCTGTGTTCTTGCAGCCCAGAAAGTCAACTGCATCCTGCACTGCATCAGACACGTGGCCAGTGGGTCAAGGAAGGTGATTCTGCCCCTCCACTCTTGTGAGACCCCACCTGGAGTGCAGCATCCATCTCTAGGGCCATCCGCATAAGAAAGACATGTACTCATAGGAGCGAGTCCAGGAGAAGCCATGAAGATGACCACAGGGCTCCAGCCCCTCTCCTGCAAATACAGGCTGAGATCAGCCTGGAAAAGAGAAGAGCTTAGAGCAACCTTCCAGTACCTACAGGGACCTACAAGAAAGCAGAAGAGGGACTTTTTACAGGGGCATGAAGTGATAGGACATGGATAATGGATCTAAACTGAAGAGAGTGGATTTTGACTAGATATAACACAGAAATTCTTCATTATAAGGGTGGTAAAGCACTAGAACAGGTTGCCCAGAGTGGTTTTGGATGCCCCATCCCTGGAAATGTTCCACGGCCAGGTTGGATGAGGCTTTGAGCAACCCGAACTAGTGGAAAGTGTCCCTGCCCATGGGAGAATGCTTGGACCTAAAGGATCTTTCAGGTCCCTTCTAACCTAAACCATTCAATTATTCAATGACTCTATTAATTTTCCTCCATTTCCCTGCTTGTCCTATAACCTGGATTATTTTCAGAGTCAAACTACAAACCTGGAAAAACAGAAGTTCTGTGCACATTTCATGCTGGCAGCACACACTACACAGTTTATAACTGATTCAAGGATGTTTGACTTTTCCTGTTAAAATACTGATTAGCTTTTATGTAAGCAGGATGTACAGTTAGTTGTCTCCACCTACTAAAGGTCAGAAAACATCAATGACCAAAGAAAGAAAAACCTGATCTCTCATCTTCTTTTAACCTTTCTTCTTGATAATATCTATTGTTACAAAGAGATTGCTGCAGATTTTGAAAGGCTTAAAGTTCATTTATGGTTACTCTTTGATATATAGCACTTTAACACAAAAGGAAATTTCTCAGCAATAACTGCCACTGGTTTTGCATCATACTATTTCTTAGCCTGAAAAAGGAAATTAAAGTAACTAGAAAGCAGAGTATGCACAAAACCCCAACTACAATTTACAATTTCAATTAGTATCTGTTCTAGGTTTTCATTAAAGCCATTTTAGGAACTGGGTAAAAAAGTGACATTCTACTGCCTGAGCCTTTAACAACAGACGAACCAGTACATGATTTCAAATATTATTTCTAACTATTTTGCAGAATATGAAAGAAATTATTGACACATTTTCATGTGACCATAAGAGTCTAAATAAGCAATAATGAAAGTCACTGGGATTAGAACTGTCTTATAAAACTGAATTTAGGATAATACTAACAAACAGATCACTAATATGCAGCATCAGATTCATCTATCAGTAGTTACAGAATTTAGAGGTGGACCTGGAGTTGTTTTATATCTCTAAGTTCACATGGTTCCATTAGAGCTGATATAAACTGGTACAAATGAGTTATAGTATTTACACATAAGTAGTATGTAAAAAAATATAAACATATAATAAGTACAGACAATTCAGCTTTCTCAGCAAAATTGCTGAGAAATTCTCATAAGAAAAACAGTATCTAAATTGTTTGCAGTACTCTAGAAAGGAGTCATGCTTTTAGAAGTGTTCTTTTAGTCATAAGTATAAAAAGATAGAACAGCTTAAAGATTTGTAGGAAGATTTAGGATTTAGCATCATTATAACCTGAAGAAAAGAGAATTCTATTTTTTATTCTAGTCCTTTCTCTGGGTCTTCTTGCATACTTTAACAGCTAGCTGGTCTCTACAGCTGCAACATCCCATTGTCTGTGTAGTTTTTCATCTCTCCTACCTGCAAACATCAACCTAATGTACCACAAAATACTCAGAAACTTTGTTCCACTGAGCTAAAATTTATTTATTTGTAAAAACTAAAATATTCTTTAAATCAACAAGATATAGAGCATGACAAATAAGTTTGACTTTCAACCTGTATTTCATAACACTTCCTATTTCCTCTCTTCCATCTCCAAGTAGTCTCAGAGCTTTTTACAGTGATTTAAGGTCACTAAGGAAGTCAGCCAATATCTTGGTTTAAACTAACCTAATCTACTGCTTTCAGTCCATGAGTGTGCCATGAGGCATTATAACAATTTCTGTTCCTTCTCAGGATTTCCAACTTTTGCATAAGAGCATAGTCTGAGGAGATGGAGACAGATCCCTGTTTCTCATGATATTCTCTCATAAAGCTTCCTCTAGTTTTATATATTATTTGTTAGTAAATCATAAACCCTAGTCCTAGTACAACAAGTGCCTGTGATTAGTAGCCACTGAAATGGAAATTCTTCACAAAAGTTTTCCTTGGTTTATCTCTAATCCCGTTTAAATATACTGGTATGAAATGAGAGAGAGACAAAAGTATTACAAATTAACCCTTCATATATTAATTGTGAAAACACGGTGAAAAGCTCAGGACTTATAGTATATCAAGTGATTAACTTTGTGTGCAGTTATCGTACTTCACATTTTAGAAAATTTCATTAGCATTAGTTATTTCTACTATGCTAGAAAATAATGTAGACCAAAGTTTTATTCTAGGTAGATTCTATCAGCAACATAAGGGTCCAAAGGTCCTTATCAACCTTGAAAGAGCATAGCAGATAGAACTAAATAGGTGAACCTAGGTTACCTTTAGTTCATGAACATGAAGTCACACGTTTGCCGTGTTCACTAACTCCTAGACAAAAAAAACCCAACAATATATTCTCTGAATAGTAACGTGTCTTATGCTCTATAAAGGGATACATTTGTAATGTATATTTTCAGACTCCATGGAATTTGAAATTGCTGCTATTTGATTTAAATTCCTGTTTGTATAATTCCACTTTTTTTTTTTTTTTTTGGTGATAGTCATGATTTATCTTTGTATTTCTGCAATGCCAAACCTTTCACTTCTCACATTTTTGCTGTGGCAAATAAATCTGGAATATCTACTGTACATAATTCTGATTGACAGCTCCAATTAAAAGTTATTAATACCTGCTTTTGTTTTTTAACTTTTGCAGAAATATGGAAAATATGCTAGGACACAGTTAATTGTTGACTCACATACAAGAGGTCGAGAATATCTTTCCCATAGTTGTGAAAGACTTTGTTATTGTTTCATACAAATAATGCAGCAGAGCCTTGCTCTGTGTGTCATTCAAACTATGCAAGAATGGTTTTCTGTTCAGGTTTTATGGGAAGATGCAATAACTTCAAACAAAATCTTATAATTCAGTTTAACATTCAAGTAGAGCATTTCTGTGGTCAGCCTTTCCTAATCTAGACTGCTAAAGCAAATAACGTTCATATATACATTAACAGAAATGGACGGAAAACAGTTTTCTTGCATCAAATGTCTTTTCATTATTTCCAGAGTTTTGTTGTTCTGTCTAACAGGAAATGTGAATCTTTCAAAGCTCCCAGCACGAGTTTCTGTTCTCAGAGCTTCTGAGGCCTCAGCTGTCTTAGGCAGTCTTTTGTATATTCCAGAGCATTAAGCATTGGATTGTTGGTTATTCTCACGTGTTTTTTCTATCCAGCTCTTCCTAATATAGTCTAATCAGTGACTTACCACTTGCATGTACCAAACATAATTATTAACAAAGTAATAATTTTTTTGCAATATCTTTAAAATCTAATGCCTGTCAGGACAGGCATTACAAATGTTATAGCATGTACCTGACTAGAAGTACAAGCAAGTTCAATACTGAAGTGAATTGCTAGTAGAAAGACAGATTTAAGAATAATTTCATTGATAAGTGAAAAATGAAATAAATATTTGACCAAAGAGCATAGGAGATTCTAGAAATGACTGAACTAGCATCTTTGGAAAAATATCTGAGGCAGCGATAGCAAAAAAGAAGAAACTGAAAGAACACTCAGCTGCTGAGGAATGGAGACTGATGTGACAGTTCAAGAAATAGATTCACTTTCACAACCAATGAAACACAAGTGTGTTTCTATTACAAGTGTGATAGAACTTAAGAGTGTTCTATCAACTCACACAGCAGTGATTTTTATCCATAGCAACAAGATTAGCTTCTTACCATCAAGAAATAGTTTTAACCGTAATATTAGATTTTCCTTACTGATGTTACATATAAACAGCCTGATATCACATCTGAACAGCCTGATATCTTTTAAATTATGTTTATTATTAATTTAATCTATGTATTATTTAAAAATGAAGACTTCAAAATACAGTTTATTAACCCCAAAAACCTCAGAAAAAAGCCCTCTATACAGCCATGTCTGATGAAGGAAATACTGATTATCAACAACTTCATAAACGACAAGAAATTCTATCTTACTGCTTTTCACATTTCACAAGTATTATTTTTACAGAAATTAATTTTCACTGAAAAAAGCCATTTTCAAACAGAACAGGGTGACACAAAATTCAGGAATTTCACCCATCCATCTTCTTCACAGCATGCAATAATGCATGCCTATGCAGAACACTACTTCTCACAGTAATGCAATGAAAACAAATATTGATCATTCTACAGAGACTGCTATGCTAACTTTAAAAATGTCAAACATATCGCTTCCTACTAACTTCTTTTGAGTTTTTGTTACTGGCTTAACTACAGAAAGAAGGCTTTCAATACATACAGTTACTCTCTGCATCTACAAGGGAGAATCACGGAAGATAACAGCTCTCACTAAGGTAACACTCTTTCTGATGGTTTTACACAACACACAGGAACAATACTCCAAGGATATAAAACAGTACTCCAGTCAGGTAATTCTGACATGTCACTGTAGTCACAATGGGGCCATGAACCTTGAACCAGTAACCATATAAACACCATTCTCTTTTCTGTCACTGATTTAAGAGATGCTTTGAAAAAGAACAATACTAACACAACAGAATGCAAGTTCTTCTTTCAAAACCATGGACAGGTTATATACAGTTCTATGGAATCAGTGTCTAGCAGACATTCAGATTGAGGACTGTGGGGTTAAGGCAGCACTTTCACAAATGGGGTACATACTGGAATTAACATTAACAGTGCCTGCCTAGTTTTGAGAGATGCAAGTATCTGAAGACACCATACATCTATGGAGACACTTCTGAAAGCTCATGTGTGCATTGCATCAATACTGCTTGGAAAAGTGCAATACACTTTGAATAGCTCAACCTCCTCAAACAGAGCACAGCAGCAGAGACCGGAATTGCAGAAATTGGCAGGGTTATTTTTTTAAAATCTCATTTCAAGAGTTCTTCATCTTTTGTCTACATAAACTCACGTTGCAAACAAGACATGATAAAATATTGTGCCTTTTAACCATATTTAGCATTTTTGTCTTCTAAATTCCATGTTAGCAAAATATCTGGTATTGACTGATTTCTCAGTTAAATCTACATATCCTTTTCTTACAGAAAAATCTGTACATTAACATGTTAAACTCTGTTTTAAATATTCTCAGCATCAGACTGAGGCAAAAGCTAATATTATGATTTGAAGATTACTTAAGTGTCTGTAACCGTAAACTGAGCATTTTGTAGGACTTTAAAAACACTTTTCAAGCATGAAAAATACTACAGTAACTCTCCATAGCATGTTCTTGCTTTGGACTGAATTGTGGTAAATCATTACTCATAGATGTTGGTTGCAGCTGCATTGCCAAAATGCAGAAGTATTTCATACTTCAAGAAGGTACTCAGTCTCTCCTTCTTGTTGAACTAAAAATAACTATAATCATTAAAAAAATTGAAATCAGCCCATCATTCCCAAATTCTTTGCAGTTACTTTCAGTGTTAGCCAAATAAGTATTTTCAGAAACTTCACAGATAAACTTCTCAAGTAATCCATAAGTTAAGATAAGCTTGCAAAGAAAAAGAAAAGGTTCCTTAGGAAATTTAAAATCAGAGGCAATCTTCATAAAAAAGAAATCTCACTAATATTCAGAAGCTTCAAGCTTTCTACATAGCCAATGTTACTTCAAATGTTTAAATACTTTGTTTATAATAAACATGATTGCTCTTATGTCATTGCTAATATATGCTCCTTTTATCATCGAATACTAATATTTTATGGACAAATATAACTCCATAGATGAGTTCTTTTTAAGAGGTATGACTCTCATGGTTGAGATACCTCCTTTACTACTCAACTAATTGTAATGTAATTATTTTTTTAGCTTTTACTTTGAATGAAATTTCCCAAATGCTGAAAGCTGATTTCAATTTTCTGCAGCCAGACATTTCTTTTCCTCCTCCCACTAGCACCCTTTCCCTTTTTTGTGCTATAACTAGGCTTGAGAGAAGAATGCTTGGCTAAGGAGAAGACAAGATTTTCATTTCTGACAGCAGCATAGACTTACACTGGCTTTGGCCAAGCAAAACATATATCTTGATTGTAATCAAGAGCAGCCTCTTGCACATCAAGTAGTGTTAAAGAAAAATATAGGACTCAAGTGCAACTGCACTAGTGATTCCAAAGTCATCAATTTGGACAGCAGTGACTGAAAGCATTCTTGTAATAGCATCCCTCTCATATTACTATATACAATGTTCACCTCTGTTTATATGTTGACTCTATGTTTAAAAACAACTCAAATGTTGCACAAGTAGCACTCAGCATTATGCAATGGGAAGTCTATTACCCAGCTTTCTTTCCTTTATCTAGGGCAACCTCATTTCTGTGAAAGAAAGCTCTGAGTTGAAATTTGCTTTTTACTGCTCTCCTGGAGCTGCTGTCTCCTCTCTTCACAAATGGGACTTGCAGCTGTTGACTACAAGACCACGTGGCTTACTCCACATCATGTGTCATCTGCAAGATGCCAACCTCATTCAACATCCCTCCCATTCATGCCATCACCACCTTATACACTGTCATTCCACCACTTGGTCTTTCTACTTCTTCCACTTCTCTTCAACACTTATCAGAGACTGCTTAGAATGACAAAAGACAATAGAAAGAAAAAAAGAAGTACGTGCAGAAAGGGAACCCTATTAGCTTGCTGTCTCAAGCATGTGTTCTTATATGCTTAAAATCAATGTTTGCTAAAAGAACAGCATTTTTTTTAATTTTGTAAGTAATTCTGTGAAAACATGTAATTAAACAAATGACCTCGCTTATCTTGAAAACCGTATCTTATGCTTCTTACACACATTTTATAAACAATAATTCCTTCTGATGATTGATGCAAAGGAAGTAAAATGGCATTTTACTTCCTTAATCACATTCCAAAATTTCTTGAGACAAATGGAAAAGAAGAATCTACACAGAGCTAAAATCAAACTAAGTTAATATGAGTAAGTAAGACCACTGTTGCATAGGTAAGGTATCATCACTAACATAAGTTAAAAAGGTTATTGCAATTTTTTCGACTTCTCTTTTCTCCCCTTGATTTTTTTCATTTCCAAATTTCTAGTTATAGAACAGCCATTGTAATCTGAGAGCAGAATGAGTTACATATTACACATCATACAATGTAACAAACAATGCAAACATTACACACCTGAATACCCACTGACTACACAAAACCAAGAACGTTTAGAATAAAGATAGCTAACCAGTGTTGAAACAGGAACAGCATGCAAGAGTCTCAGGCCACCATGACATTTATATACACTGACTAAGAATAAGAAACACAGAGCAACAACTACTACCACTTTCTTTTTTTTTTTTTTGTGACTTTATCTTAAATCTTTCTATAGAATTTGGTGTATATATAGTATACTGCCCTTTGATGTAGCATTATGATAAACAACACAGTTCTCTCTTGTATTCAGGTCTTTGGAACATAAATCACGTTAGTAAGAAGATTGCTCAAGAGGCAGACACAGTTATTTAACATTATTTGTCTAACATTAAATTGCAATTGGCTTTCAACTAATATCAAGTTTATAGCAAATTAAAAAAAAAACTAAACAACAAAAAAAAAAAGCACTCACAGCTTTGGTTTGGCAAGTACAGGTGGTGGCTCTTTTGTGGGTGAAAGCAAGACAGCTCCAGGTGGGATGGATTTATCACCATTTGGCTTGCTGTTAATCATTCCATTTACTCCATGAACGGGATGGATGCCATTTGTTTTTTCCTCTGATGAATTGAGCTGTAGCTGAAGGGCTGTCACACCAGATCTCAACTCAGTGTTGTTTACTTGGTGGGTCTCTGCATGATTCTTAGGAGGAAGCTCAAGAGAGCTAATTTCGACTGGAGGAAGTGATGGGAAATGATGGAAATCATCATTGTTGGATTCCCTTGTCAGTGATTCATGACTAGAGCTGTCTGAATTGGCTAAAAGAAATCAGAAAGAACATCTCTCTGACAAGTTATAGATAAGGTATGAGGTACCTACATGCTGTATTTTCAGTTTGTTAAAGGGAAGATCTCCTTGGTTCTGTGCAGATATTTTTCTAGGCCTCTTGTTGATAATTTATGCTAAATTAGATATTTGACTGGCTATTTGTATTTTAATTTGTCATCTCCAAAAGGCACAATAAAGAATCCTACAGTTGTCTTTAAATTTGTGAGAGGAACCCAGCCTCTAATTGTGACATGCAAGTATGGATAACAACAGCTGAGACAGCACTTCCTCTCCCTGGAGTCTCTGCATCATTTAAGAACAAATAATTTAAAAATGCTGAAGGATGTATGTATAAGTGCTATGTATGCAATGGCATCTGAGTTAATGCATTCAAAAATAATATATACATAAACATATTGCAGAACTAAACATACTATGTCACAACAGGTTGCTTTTTTTTTAAAAAAAATATTTACAAAAGGCATATGCCACCTTTAGCAGCATAATTTCATCTGCTTTCATTTTGCCTCTGCTGCCATCTAGTCTCAGAATCCTAACGTGTCTGCCAGGCTTGTGGCAGACACTTATAAAATTTATTTTACATCAATAAAATTATCAAGCTAGGAAAGAAGCCAATAAAAAACATTCTGTTTGCTTTATAGAAGTGCTCTGAGGTTCACAAAACTGTCTTACGCCAGACCTTTCTGCAAGGGAAGCAGACTGATAACTTCACAGGTAAATCAATCATCTGTGATCTATGACTAAAATGATTTCTCTTTCTATGATTCCTTCCTTTCCATTCATCACATACCTGAGCAGACAGTTAGTTGTGCGCTGCTTGTTACTGAACCATGCTCATTTGTTGCTGTACATGTGAAAAGTCCCGAATCTTCAGGAAAAGTTTCTGCAATTACAAGGGTACATATCTCTTCTGGAAATAAACACAAAAATAAACTGCATCATAAACTATTTAAGGTAACAGGTAATGTTTTTGTATTTTATGGTAATGACATAAAATACAAAGGACACCAGAAAGTGCTCCTTATGCAAAGAAAAGCTGGGAGAACTGCAGAAGAGCTTCCAATATAAATGGCTTCAATTAAAATTACTTTGTGTCTAAAACAAGCAAATTCACCAAGCTAAGTTTGGAAAAGAGGTTTTTCTTGAACAGTAATTTTGTAGTCACAAGTCTGTGTGGTCATATTACGCACTCAATATCTTAATTTTTATGCATACAAAATTAATACTTGCAAGCTCTTTTTGGGTTTCTAAATATTTCTAAATATTTAATACAACATTTCAGATCAAATTCCACTCCCAGTAAAAACAAAGTATTTTGTCATGAATTTGAATTAACTTTTCTGTATAAACTAACTAGAATTAAAAACTTTGGATGCATAAACATTTCCCTTATGCATGAAAGACATGTCTGTCTGCACAGCAGTGAGAATGGATAAACTGAAACTATAGGACAAAACAGCATCCCCAGAAATGCTTCTAAATGCTGTGACACAGATGTATTCTGTGGCTGTTTGAAATCTGTTCATTCTCCTTTGATATGCCATAGTATATGCTTTGATTATACCAAGGCCCCAGTCAGAAGACTTTCATGAAGGCTGAACTGTTCATATTTCAAGTTGGATCTCATAGTGATGTTTCCTAAATCAATTCCATCCATTTGTAAGGGGCACATTTAGTTATATGGGCATATATTTTCCAGATTCTTCTAAGAAGTCACTTTATTTTATTTTTACTTGTAATGATATTCTAATATTTTAAAAAATTCTCATTATAGCTAATCTAAATAATCTTAACATTTACACAACATACTCAGATAACTTTAGACCCAAGCAATGTTATATCATTGGGTTTCCTTAATTAGGAGTTTATTTTTGTAAATGCTCATTTTCTAGTCTCAAAATCCAAGCAGAGACTTTTTTTTTTTTTTTTAAATGAAATGGAATTCTATAAAATAATCATTTTGCATTTTTGGACATTTACATGGTTTCCCACATATTGTCACAAAACCACTGGAATACAGCTAATAAAAACAAACTAAAAAGTGAAGAAAAATATTTCAGACTCCAATAACTTTCACCTGAAAACTGTTCTGTAGAACAGATTCACTAAGAGAAGATTTCCTTCTCTTAGTTCAAAGAATGAAACCATTTCCTCTCACCTTCCTAATTTTCATTGTTGAGTTGTGGACCACCGTTTCATTTAGACAGTTAAAAAAAAAAAGTTACATAATTTTTCCAATTATGAATGACAATGTAACAAAAAAATGCCAACCAAACAAAACTTCCTCTGCTGGAAATGGGCTAAAAATGAATGACTAACTAAATATTTTGCACAGGGATTTTTTTTTCAGACAGCAGAACATGCCTTTTGTTTTTTCTTTTGGCAACACAAACCATTCATTCTGTGTAGCTGCAAGATGCGTGTCTGGTAATACTGTAGCACATTGGATCTTATCTGACCCAGATGAAGATTAATGACTCATGAAAGTCTTATCGGGAAAGTATTGGGTAACACAAGCTAGTTTTTAAACTACTGAGGTCAGCTTTTTTTTAGAGTCTTGGCGTGTTGGAAGCAGTTGGAGTTAGATTGTTAACCACACGTGCGTACTCCTGGATTGAACTGACTCTGGGGATGCAATCTGATACATGCAGCATACTAGTTTCCTGTTCATTTAAGAGCAGAATTCTGAAAGCTGGGTGTTTCAGGACTGCAAAAGAAAATCACACCCACCATGCTGAGAACTGCTGTTTGATTGGGAGCAGAAATAACAACCAGCAGAATGCCTATTTTCCAAACCATGGAGCTAATTAACGCCTAACATTCTTTCAGTGTAAGTATGTAAAATGATCACATGAGAAGAACAGATCTTTACTTTTCAGTGAGAAAATAATTCTAAAGGACTCTATCATGATGTGGTTTGTTTACTGAAGCAGAATCCTTGTAAAAGAAATGAAAAGTAAATTAGTGATTAAAATAGAGTTTAAAACTTAGTCTACTCACCTAGATGAGCATACCACAACACATTTGTGATCAGTCATGAGAAAACTAGCTAAACTGAAAACGTAAAAAAACCCCAAGAGCTAATTAAAAGGCAGCTTGGGCAAAAACCATGTGCAAACAAGACATTGCCATTGTTCTTACTCATTTTTTGCTCCCTTCAAACCAAGCATCATTGACCTCCAAGTACTTGCTAAAAGGCTCACTACTGTAGAAAGCACAGAAATAAAATACCAACTTGAGACAAGAAATGTTCTTTAAAGGTTTCCATAGTACATTATGGATGCATCATGTTTTGAGTAATTTTCTATCTTTACATCCTGGCTTATGTAGTTATTTTTCTTTCCCTTACCATGCTAGGTAGAATCTGATGATTTAAAATAAATTATGTCTGTTCTACTTCCCGGCAATCATCAGCTGACAAATAATTTCATCAAAAAAATGCGTTCCAGTAAGCAGCTCTGAAATGGTGTTCTCAGGGCCTTAAAACATATTTAACACTTGACTAAATGAACACAAAAGCATTCTGTTCACTGAAACATGTAAAATGCTTAGGCATGCAAGTACTTGACTATTTTGTCAGTTATTTAGAAAGGTTACACTTTACAGAGTAATCCTTTCCCTTTATAGTTCATGAGTCCATGAGGAAGAATAACCTTTGTGAAGGCAGAAAACTGTTGCATTTTAACAAATCTCATCATTGACAATGTATTTACATCAGAATGTTTCTAGTTTCTATGAATTACATTAAAGTTAGAGTAGTTCTTGTATCTGCACCTTCAGCTCCAAACGTGATCATTAGCTTCCCCTGCTGTAATGCACATACAGTTCTGAGAAATAAGTACGGACTTTTGTTAGTAGTTGTTCATTATCATGCAATCAACAGATATTTCTATAGCTGTAGGTTCAAAGCTTTAAGTTTTCTGCTACACAAAGCCACAGTGGTGATTTCCTGGTAAAAATCCAATCAAACACAACCCTGCCATCTTGTAGGCAACTTGTCTCTTATTATTCCTCTTGCTCACCTAGCTGTCAGATGTTTAACTATACTTTACTGGCAAAACAATATGCTCATCAAGTCACTTCTCATTTAGGTACCTTAACTTCTCATTTAGGTATCCATGAATCCTTCAGGTAAAGAGAATAGGCAAGTGTGAAAATAGAGAAGTGAACATGTAGAGTAGCATAATAGATGGTAGCATTGCAGACCTGTCAATGTCTTAAATTGCAATAACACAATGAAGAAAGGATTTAATTTACCTTGTTGTATATACCTTTACCAAGCCAGGAAGCAGCTCTGTTTATTTAATAGGCTTTATGAAACCCAGGAAATTAAGGAACAAGTTTTAAAAATATATACAGACTGACTATTTTTGAAGGTATCTCAAATAGAACCTCCAAAATACTAAGAAGAAAACTGAACAAGAGCAAATGTGACTGGGCAATATGATGTAGTTTTAGAACACAGAACTTAAGTTACAGCATTGTAATCAGTACCCAGGCTGGAACACAGCAGCCAAATAGGGAAAAAGAAAGCACAATCGAAGAGAAAGTAAGGACTATCTTTTGAGATGTTTTAGATGAACATACACAGTATTGTGCTTAGGAAAAGTAAGCATGTATATATGGCAATTCCTTGGCAATTGAAGAAAAATTACTTCATATAGTTTTCTTCTTACATACCATTAGACAATTGTTTTAATGTAATTCAATACAGTTTGTGGCTGCCTCCAGACAGCTGAGTAATGGTCAAAATATCAACAGCTGGCAAATGACTCCACGGGAGTTTTCATTCTCAGGCAGCCTGTTCTTTGAAGAATTCAGTCAGCATAAAGTCAAAATGTTCAAGAAAGAAGTGCAGAGCAGGTAATTTGACAAACTGTGATGTTGGCTTTAGTAATCTGACTAGCTATTAATTTACAAAGCAGTCTGGAGAGATTTGTGATGCAAACTGATTTCTGTCTAGACAGAAAAAGGAGTGCAAAACACATTAGGGTAGATAGAATGTACCCAAAAGAAGTAGCCAACTCTCCTTTGCTTCTTAATTTCTTACCTGTGTGAGTTCATGGAATATTTTTCTTTTAAATCATTAGTACTTGACCCAGCACAGGATAATCAATGTTTTTGAGCACGATAAAGTATTTATTGATGGTTGGACTTTGGTTGACAATGAGCAATTAAAGTCATATTACAACTTGTTAAAATGTATATAAAATTGCATGGAAGTTGTACACTTGGGAAAATTTTTACAAATCATGGCCATGTTTCAAAATTTTGAATACTTATCTAGCATAGATATGTCAGTTTCCTTACCAATCTTGCACCCATATTCACCTGTACTGAACAGCAATTGTGTGTTTGTTTATGAACAATTTTTCAGCAGGTACTGTTTTGTCTGGCTTCTTGCAGTATGAACTGTATCACATAGCAGTGCTGTACCTATTACATTCCCGGTACCCACCCAGCTTCATGTTGTAGAAATTTTAAGATCCTAAACATCCTAAAAAACAACGCTACTTATTACCAGCATTACTACAAATACATAAAATATTGCTCATCATTTATGCCAAAAGGTAGTGCTTTGCCCAAACTTTATTTGCATTCTCTTTGCATGCACAGAGACGATTCCAATACAAAGAAGCCAGTAAGTGTATGATCATTAATTTTAGTAGAGAGTAAGGCACTGCACATTAAATAATAGTGCTTAGTAGGAACTGATACATGCACCAATCTTACAGGGATGGGGCTTAGCTTGATGAATCCAGGGAGAGCAAAACATCAAACTGAAACTCATAGGTTTTGGGTAGCAAGAAGGTGCTTAGTATATATTACAACAGAATTACAAGCAAGAAAAAAACCCTCAGGCATCCAAGTCAGGCATTCACTACTGTGATGTCTATTAAATCACAACAATACAGATACCAAAACTATATTTTGAGACTCCTTTCTACACTTGCCTTATCACCTACTTTAAGAGTGGTATGAGATACTTTGATGTTAAATAGCTTTTCTGTACCTGTGAAAACTCAAGAAATGAACTTTTCGTGTAAGGATCCATCATTCCCTAGTACCCTTTCGAAAGATTCAGGCATCTTTTCCTAGGGTCTGTAATCTAACTAGACATGGGAAGGACAGCATTTAGCACCATCAACATGTGAGAGGTCTGGCAAAAAGATCCTACCTTCCATTTCAGGTTATTGTTATGAAAGGATATTGTTAGCTTTGTGAACTATCATGATTATTCTTACTTATTCCACAGTAACAACTGTCAAATGGGCTATATGAATCTTGCAACTAACAATACTGAAAATTATTTACTTGTCTATGCAAAATATCTTCTAGCAAGAGGCATAATATACCATTTCCTTTGTGTCCACTATTCACAAGATGGAATTTGAATATTTTGTCTCAAGCAAGCAAGTACTTCTCTTTTCTACTAGGTAATGCTGTATTCCTACTCTAAAATACTTTATTAATGTAGCATTATACACATTCTGTTGCCTTTAGTAGTAGAGGGGATAAAAAATGTTACCAAAACTAAGCAAACATTGTTCATGATTGAGTTCTGACAGAACAGTTTAAAATTAGATATTAAAAAACCTCCCTAAGATATGACAGTAAATTTAAACTTCATAGAAGCCCATAATTATAATTTCTACTCCATAATTAAAACTCTCTTCAAATTTAAGCATATTTAAACACAGACACCCTCTTAGAGTAAAGCTCAGACTGTATTACTGTCCTACATTTTGTTTGAGTTTAAACATTACAGAAAATAAACATTCTCAGTCTTTTAGCATCACTTACTATCCAAGATACTGCCTCAGCATATAAGGACCTATAGTGGGAAAATGAAGCAGCCAGAGAAAACCTGTAGCTGGAAAAACACTTTTTGCATGTTGAAATCGAGGACTTTTTTCTTGCAAACAGGCTAGGAAAACTGAATGTGCCCTTGTTTTTGAGGATCAGCTTTCTCTTGCATTTAAGATGCTTCGCATCTGCCAAGCTAGATTGGCAAAACTAGTGTTCAGTGGTTGACTGTTATGAAACTCTAATGAGTACAATTTGGGTAATGGAATTTTGTGGGAATTGTTCTTTTTCCTCAGTAGCCTTCACATTGCTCATTTTCTGAGAATGACATTTGCTTTAAAGTTTAAGCTGTGAGACTCTCCTTACTGGTCTAAATGGAATTTACTGTTTAACTAATAAAGGAATTGATGTAAAGGACAGTGGAGAGTATGGAAGGTGTGATAAAGAAGCATTGTCTTTAAGGGGGTTTCATATTACCAATGCTCAGCAGAAACACTTTTCTATTTATGGCCTCAGTACAAACTCAAAGAGCTAGTGAATCAAGAGATTATTTTTTCATATGATTCTTACCAGGTTCAGTTGCAGATCGTGGCTCTGCATATCACATCATAAGGAGGGGAAACAAACAAGAAAAATGATGTTAGAGATTACATTAATAAACAACAGTACAATGAACAGATTATACTGAAATATACTGAATACAAGTACAGACTCTGTGCAGACACATTACAAAATTAGAAAGACAAATTGCTGGTAGCAATAGTTCAGTTATTACTTCTAGCCATTAAAGTCACTGAAATGTGAAGAAGAAAGGACTCTATCCAAAATTCAGTCCTGACAGATTAATTTCCTGATCTTTCCCCACCCCATATCAAAAGTAGCCTTACTTTTCTGGAGAATTCGGAAGTCTGGAGAATCCTGTATTTCAATACCCTGTCGAAACCATTTCACGTGAATGGGAGGGGGTCCCCTGACCCTGCATTCCAATACCACAACTTGTCCCTCAGACGCCGTGGAGTTTTGCAGCTCCTGAAATATAACAATGACAACTCAAATGACTGGGCAGCAATTTATGTTATTGAAAATACTCTTTTCTTCCCTTTATATTTAAACTTTATTTTATTGTGTCACTACATTTTTGCAATAGACATTTTCTATGAGCTGTTCACTCTGCTTAAATTAAATGTTTCAGCTATATAGTTAAAAATTACCAAATGGGAAATTTTCAAATACATTCTTAATATGACCAAAGACGGAAAAATGTAGGTATTGAATTCCTCATACTATCACAAGCAGATGCAGTCTGACCTTTCATTTTTCATCCTTCTTCCACAAGCTGAAATGAAAATTCTGCAACTAACTCCACATTGAGTTGGTCCTGAGAGAGTAGCTGTGCTGCTTTTAGGTCCGAATGTGGAGCTGCTCTTCCTCTGAGTTATTTATAACCAACCAAGCAAAATTATATGGCACAAATATGATTAGGATATAATAGCTTGTGTATGGATAGCTTCTGAAACAATATTATGTCTGTAACAAATTCTTACAGATATCTGAAAAATTTCAGGAAAAGTCTAAATCTTTGACGAAGAACTACAGTGAGAAAAGAGAAACAGTATTTTAAGTAACAGACTAGACAGGAGACAGACGTTATTTTGGCCTTTGTTATCCACCTCAAGATGATAAATCAGACTTTTTTACTGTACTGTTTGTCTCAATTCTTTTCCATTTTGTTAATAAAGTTGTAGGCAGCAAAGCATTTGAAGTTAGGTCTAAGCTCAGAGTTATTCCTAGTTACTGTTCATAGAGCTCTAGTTACTCAAATGCATAAGAATTTTGTTGCCTAAAAATCTTTGAGTTATTCCCTGAAGTTTGTATAGAAAGAAGTTTACATTAGGAAGCTGGATTGAGTATGTGTTTTATTGTTCATATCTGGTTCATTTCTGGTTCATTTCTTCTGTAATAAAAGTTATTTTGGTTTGGTATGTCCCAACTGGCTTAAGCCAGTTAATACTGGAGTTTGGAGACATGAGGTATGAGGGCTGGGAAGGAACAGTGGAGTTTTGATTTCTTTGGTTGTTTCTGAATGAGAGATGGATTTTTCCCATTTCCCACTCTTACTAAGAAGTTTTGTGTCTTCCTACCTTGCAGTAACAATATTCTCTAATCCCTTGCACCTCCACTATTCACTCTTCTGTGATTCCTGCAGTATCAGTGCAGAATTATGAGGAAGAGAATCAGACCCTTCCTGACATGAGAAAGGGATATTATGGAGCTACTAGACAGTTGTGGAGAACATGGCTTACTTATCTGTAGGCAAAATTTCTTGCTGTTTATATTAAGTTTTTTAGTCAACACTTTTTTTGAAGTAATAATCAGAAACATTTTGGCTTCAACAAACAGTGATTAAACAATTATTCCTGCTATGGAAATGACAGTTTGAGGCACAACAAAAATCACACTTTTTATTAAACACTTATTTTAGAGATAGAGAAATATGCTGTCATTTTTGCTGTTACCTAATTCCCAGTTTGATTTGGGGTGAAAGTGAAGATAAATACTGATTAATTACCTAAGAATTACTTAAAAAAAAGTTTCTCTTCTAGACAGTCCATGTATCAGAAATATTGTGGCCTAACAGGACTAGGGAAGTGATCATCCTCTTGTACTTGACACTGGTGAGGCTGCACTTCAAATACTGTGTTCAGTTTTGGGTAAAGAGAGACATTGAGGTGCTGGAGTGTGTCCAGAGATGGGCAATGAAGTTGGTGAAGGGTTTAGAGCACAAGTCTGATGAGGAGTGGCTGAGGGAGCTGAAGATGTTTAGCCTGAGAGGCTGGCCGACAAGAGATCTTATTGCACCTTACAACTACCTGAAAGGAGGTTGTAGTGAGGAGGGGTTCAGTTTCTTCTCACAAGTAATAAGATGAGAGGAAACATCCTTAAGTTGTGCCAAGGGAGGTTTNACACTTATTTTAGAGATAGAGAAATATGCTGTCATTTTTGCTGTTACCTAATTCCCAGTTTGATTTGGGGTGAAAGTGAAGATAAATACTGATTAATTACCTAAGAATTACTTAAAAAAAAGTTTCTCTTCTAGACAGTCCATGTATCAGAAATATTGTGGCCTAACAGGACTAGGGAAGTGATCATCCTCTTGTACTTGACACTGGTGAGGCTGCACTTCAAATACTGTGTTCAGTTTTGGGTAAAGAGAGACATTGAGGTGCTGGAGTGTGTCCAGAGATGGGCAATGAAGTTGGTGAAGGGTTTAGAGCACAAGTCTGATGAGGAGTGGCTGAGGGAGCTGAAGATGTTTAGCCTGAGAGGCTGGCCGACAAGAGATCTTATTGCACCTTACAACTACCTGAAAGGAGGTTGTAGTGAGGAGGGGTTCAGTTTCTTCTCACAAGTAATAAGATGAGAGGAAACATCCTTAAGTTGTGCCAAGGGAGGTTTAGGTTGAATATTAGGAAAAAAAAAAAAGTCACTGAAAGGATTATGAAGCATTGGCTGTCACCACTCCTGGAGGTATTTAGAAGATGTGTAGCTATGGCACTTAGGAACTTGGTGTAGTGGTAGAAATGGCACTGGTAGGTTAATGTTTAGACTCAATGATCTTAAAGGTCTTTTCCAATCTAAATGATTCCACGATTCTATTCCTTACATTTTACAATATGTCTCAACGAACTGCTTTTTTAAGTGACATACATGCATATATTTTCTTTTCCTTAAACAAAGTAAAAACCCTGTGTAATTTGTTCTTGCAGGAGATAAATTATTATAAATAAGACTTTGATGTGTATTTGATGCCTTCCTTATATTATTTGTAAAGATTCCTAAATGGAAGGCAGTCATGGACATCAGAAAAACTCAGAATATTCATGAAACTCTGCCAGTGATCTTATAGTGGACTATAGGAATATGGTATAAAAATTATGAAGAATAAAACATACCTTTGTAAAAATAGGTGCAGAAGAGACAGGCTTGGGTCCATCCAATCGGTGCAAGTATGAAGTAGGGCTTTGAATCTGAAAAGCAAAGCAACAATGGAAAGAATATATGGGTTCAATAATATGGCCTGTATGTATCTATGCAATGATGAATATTCTCAAATGTGCAGTCTTATTATGGTGTTCACATCTCAGCGTGCTTCTTCAGGACCATCACTATTTCACATCTGTTATATCTCTGAAATAAAAATGTAAGCATTAAAGACTTCTGTACTTCCCATGACAAATATGTATGTCATATGCTTTACCTTGAAGCATTTTAAGAGTTTGAAACCTGTAAATATCATTCAAGTAAGTCCTTTGCACTGAAACATTTTTGCCTCTCCTGTGATTAAATCGCTTGACTGATGTAGTTCTTAAGGGTTAATCTTAAGGGTTGGAAGGGACCTCAAAAGATCATCTAGTCCAACTCTCCTGCCAGAGAAGGACCACCTAGAGTAGGTCACACAGGAACTCATCCAGGTAGGTTTTGAATGTCCCTAGAGAAGGGCACTCAACAACCCATCTAAGCAGCCTGTTCCAGTGCTCCGTCACTGGAGAAGTGAAGATTTTCCTTATGTTTCTTTGGAATCTCTGTGTTCCAGCTTGTACCCGTTGCCTGTTGTCCTATCATTGGACATCACTGAGAAGAGCCTGGCTCCTGACATCCACCCTTTACATATTCGTAAACATTAATGAGATCACCACTCAGACTCCTCTGCTCTGAGCGAAAGAGCCCCGGCTCCCTCAGCCTTTCATCAGAAGGGAGATGCTCCACTCCATCATACTGGTGGCCCTGAGCTGAACTTTCTCCAGCAGCTCCCTGTCCTTCTCGAACTGAAGGGCCCAGAAGCTTATCAGGGTTAGCCAAATGAATGCAAAAGAATTTACCATGGACAGTCAAATAAAGATTTTTATTTTTTCTGTATTTGATGACTTTTACAGTATATATTAAAAAAATATAATCTATCTTATTTTATGACTTATCCACAGTGGCATCAAAACTTAGTGTAAACTCAGAAACATTGATTTTCTGCATTTAACTTCTAGGGAGTAAAACTTAATTTTTTCTAAAAGGCCCAGAGAAATGACAGTAATATTTCATTTAATAACAACATTAAAAAATGTTGTTAATAGATATTGTAGGCATTCATTTGTATGACATAGTTTTGAAACTGGAACTGTTCCCTGTGAGCGATATACTCTGCAATTTTCATCATTACTAGGCCTGTCACCTGCTCATACACTGTGTTGATACACACTGTGCAAGAATCCATATGTATATTTACTTTTATGCCATTTACACTCAGTAGATATATAGTTAATTTTTTTACATCATCATATGTAATATAATAACGTGAATTTATAATTTGGTAATGTAATTCCTCAAAATTACAGAGTTTTTCAAGACTTACAAATTTTGGAATAAAATGTGAAATTCTTTCAGTAATTTAAAATATGGTGCTTAAAAATACCTGCTGACTGGGCACAGAGATAGGCTGAATTACAGCTGTGGTGACTCCAGACTTTGGTGTAGAAGATCCTATTGTCAAGGAAACAGAAGTGGTTTTCTTTTGAGCCCTATTAAAAAAAAAAAAAAAAAAAAGAGTAACCATCAAGCACATTATAAGATCTGAAATCAGACTATATTAGCCTTGTACATGTTAGCTAGCCACATTGTATATTCTACCTCTTTAAATATGTCATTATCATCTGAAAAGATCATCACTGAAGGGAGCTTGAGTAGAAAAGAATCTTTGGCTAATTTACACTTTCACCCCCAATAAAAAGTATTGATTTAAGGTACAAGCTAAAATGTATAGGCTTTTAAAATTAATTGTAGACCTCTGTATGTGGTTTTGGAGGCACAGAGGCACAGGGCTGAGTGATTACAAATGAAGACCTGGTTAACTTAAGGTTATTCCTCAATATGAAAAGTTGATACTAACAAAATAGTTGTCAGAGTAGGGGCCAGACTCATCTGACAGAACAAGTATATTAATATAACCTACAGTTTTAATGCTACACATTTATAATATGAGAGAAGGAGAAAAAGACAAGACATACACAAATATACCCCAGATGTTTATTCAGATCTAAAACCACCAAAGATTTTCCAATGCTCCTTATAAGAACGTTTGCATAGCATTGGTTCTACTTTATACACTTACTGTGGCATAGCTCCAGATTTTGACCTGAAAATTAAACTTTCACTCTCTGAATCGGTGGAACTGGCACCTGGAAAAGAAAGTGTCCTCAATAATCTCATATCCTTTTACTGATTTATTTAATGTTCAGATTCCAAAGAAAAAACTATGCTACTTTAGTATTTCACTTCAGGAGTTGAGAATTCTCTGTAATAAACTACCAGTTTTTCTTATCTGATAAAGATTGGAATTATGTACTTTAGACAGTTACAGAAATCATAACCATACCATTTTAATTGCAAACTGTTTTCCCGAGGCTCTTAGCTGTCTTCCTTTGCATTGAAACAAATATGGCCAAAAAAAAAAAAAAAA
>WBNH01010044.1:51470-104079 GCA_013401255.1 Urocolius indicus
CTGACTACTACAAATCTACTGGAAATGTATCATTTTATGTGCTTGAATGTTAAAGCTTAAAGCTTAAACAAACATTTGACTTATACAGATAACAAATCTTCAACCTTAAATAAGACTAATGCAGTATAGTACACTTTCAGACTAAACTTGCTACCCATGATCTCCCACAGTTCAGACTATTTATATTAACCTATAGATAACATTTATGTACTGTTTTTCCCTGCCAGTGGAAGTCTCAGTATAATGTATGTGTTTGGTGATACTCTGAACTCACTTAAAGGCAGAAATAAGAAAGCACTTACTTTTACTTAGTTTTTCCTAACTAGTAAGTCACACAACATTTATTCTAGACATTTATGTAGTACACTTTACTCCTCAAAGGATTTGTGCATACAAATTGTAAGAAATTTAAAATCTAATGCATAGTATAGCGTAGGCTGATTCCAATGAAACAAAGCTTGGACTGAGGCACTCGAGTACCTTGTTTATTTATAAAGTTTAGACTTCAAAAATCTGTTGTATTTGTTATATTACTTTTTTTTTATGTTTTCAATTAAAAATTTAAATTGGTTTTAAGGAGTTACAAAACTAATAAAAGAAAATGTATTACCAAAATGTTTGAAAAATACATTAATTAAAGTAACAATCAGTATTCAATTAAGGTCATCTTGCCTAAAATACAGCCTTACATTAAAAAATAATTAAATAGTTTAGTTCACAGTCAAGTCATTAACTTTCTTCAGAGAAAATAACACTTGGATTATGACTAATTTTTAAGTCAATACTTATTTTGACAATTACTAGCAGTTGATTCTGGATGAAACCAATATGACTGTCTTTTAAACTGACTTAAAGTCAGTTTACCAAATATAAATAATTATAATACATTTACAGATGACTGAAGAAGGCTCATTTGGGGCAGCCACATTTCTTTGCACTGTGAAGAAGTTCAGAACTGAGGCAGAGATTACTGCTATCATGAAAATCATTGTTTGGATCACCAGCCAAATCTTTAATTTACAGAGTCTAACTATATGCCAAAAGCTCTGCTTGTTCCACCTCCTCCATTGTTTATCTTAACTGTACCCTAAATAAATCACAATCTACCCACTGATTCTTGGAACATTCAGTGAAATATCTGAATTAATATAATGTGATGTTCAAAATGGCTTGCATTAAAGGGAAGCAGAAGAACACCATAGAAATACAACCAAAGCAAATATGTAATCTTAACATATAGAGCTAAAAGTAAACTTCAGCTTAGTTATCTTTTCCTGTATACATCAAGTATCTTATTATTTCACCTCTCACCTTCAATGAATATTTCAGCTGATGTACTATCTGAACCCAGCGAATTTGAAGCCAGACAAGTATAGCGTCCAGTATCGTCTTCAAAGGCTTCCGCTATAATTAGTGAATGAAGTCCTCCACTTGCAGAACGGATCTGAATGTCGGGAGAATCCTGGAGTTCTTTTCCTTCACAGAACCATCTGCAGCCCACACACATTTAGAAAGACAAAGGGAAAAAAAAAGAACATAAAAGATTGGTTCAGGCTAATAGAACAGAAGAAGACATTATACTCTGTGGCAAAAATCTAAAGTGCTTCTGAAATCAGTACATGGTGCTTTGAAGTGTTTAATAGTATTTGCAAAGAAATAACTTGCTGGAATAAACTTTTTTAAAAGCTAGTGAGACATTTCTAAATGCTAAGAAAATGGTACACACAATTTAAAACTATTCCCTGTCCTGTGTGTTAGAATTAATGCTATCTGCATATCTTACAGACTGACTTGCTCTGATCTCAGACTAATCCATTTCAATTTAACCTGCTGCTCCTTCCTTCCTAACACTCACTGATGCTCCACACAGGATGTTTGATTTTCATCTATTATACTTAATCAATTTACTGTAATACCATGATACAGGTTCCTTGATTAAACAAATTTACTCTTGCCACAGATCAGGAATAAAAACTGGTTTTCATAGAATCATTTCAGTTGGAAAAGACCTTTAAGATCAAGTCCAACCACTAACCTCACACTATGAAGCCTACCACTAATCCATGTCCCTCAGCATCACATACATGTGGATTTTTTACATATTTCCAGCAATGCTCACTCTATCACGTCCCTAGGCAACCTGTTCCTGTTTCTAACTTTTACCGTTTCTCAGTGAAAAAGTTCTTCCTAATCCCCAATCTAAACCTCCCCTGGCACAACTTTTGGCCATTTCCGCTTTTCCTATCATTCACAACTAGAGAGAAGAGACTGACTTTCACCTCACTGCAACCTCCTTTCAGGTAGTTGTAGAGAATGATTATGTCTTCCCTCCAAACTCCTCCAGGCTAAACAACCCCAGCTCCCTCAGCCACTCCTCATAAAACTTGTTCTCCAAACCCTTCACCAGCTTTGTTGCCCATCTCTGGACATTCTCTGGCATCTCAATGTCCTTTTTGTAGCGAGGGGACCAAAACTCAACACAGTATTCAAGGTGTGGCCTCATCAGTGATGAGTACAGGGACGTAATCCCTTCCTTGGTCCTTGCTGATCACATCATTTCTGATACAAACAAGGATACTATTGGCTGCCTTGGCCACCTGGACACACTACTGGAATATATTCAGCTGACTGTCAATTAACACCCTAAGGTCTCTTTCCTCTGGGCAGCTCTCCAGCCACACAACCCCGAGCCTGCAGCATTACGTGGGATTGTTGTGGCCCAAGTACAGGAATCAGCACTTGGTCTTGTTGAACCTCATACAGTTGGCCTCGGCCCATTGCTCCAGCCTGTCAAGGTCCTTCTGAAGAGCCTTCCTGCTCTCAAGGAGGTCTACACAGCTGCCAAGCTTGGTGTCATCTGCAAACTCACTGAGAGTTTTCCAGCCCTGGATTTTAATGTATATGCATAATACACGTTCCACTACGAAAAAAGCCCAACAAAAGCTTTAGCTTTAGGTGCAGTCAAGACACAGATTTACCTGTGATGACCGATTACTAGGTAAAGCACAACCTGCTTTCTTTATGTTGGATCAATCATGTGTTTTCCAGTGCAAGCTGTCTGCAGAGCTAGTCCATGTTCTCAGTCCACATTGCTGTCATGAAGCTACCAGCTCCTATCTTTTTTTTTTTCTGTTTAACTCCCACTTATTTGACAATCCTATTCTCATAGGCTACTCCCTGATTTATCCATATCTCTAGTTTGCCAGAATATATGAGAATTAGATAATTATTTTTTTAATAGTGATTGCTATATGTTTTTGCAAGGGATAGAAGACTGGTGAGTCGCTAAAGAAAAATCACTAGGGAACAGCCTTCCTTCCCTTCTCAAATTTTCACTGTGTCTTGAAAACAAATTTTGTCAAGTCTGTCTCAGCTTGTTATTCCTGCTTCTGTCTGACAAACTCGGTTTGATCTTTATCATTCTTCCTTCCCTTCCTCTCACTCCATAATCCTAATCTCTGCTTTTCCAGGTTCTCTCTTAGCCCTCATTCCCTTCTTCTTCCTCTGCCACCCCGTAATTCAAATCTTGCTGTGGTGAGGATAAAGACAAATGAGCAATTCTTGATATCAAGCTTTATTCTCTTCACCTCATAATTTTTAGTTTTTTTTAAAAAAAAGAAGGACTCAATTCAAATTAAAAGATGATGTTATTGTAAAAAATAATTTTAAAGACTTAAAATATGCCACCAAAAATATGTTTATATTTTCCTGTTTGTACATGTTTATGACAGATTTTTTGCAATTACATTCCAGTAACACTAATAATTCCACTTCAGAATTGAACTTTTTTTTCCCTTCTCCTTATCAGGTGACTTTCCCCTGTCCCCCCAACAAAAATAACCCCAAGGAGTTTTGGACCCCCCCCCCCTTACCTAATTAGGGAAAGCATACAACAATACAGGATGACAGATACTACACAATAACAATCAGTGAGGCATGTTTAGAAATGAACTACCTCTGTTTTATTGCTCTCTTTAAAAAAAAATAGTAAACTACATGTAAATAACATAAAAAAGTGTTACAAAACTTTCTTCTTCCAAAATATTGGATTGTAAAACTTAAATATCACCGTTATTTCAGAAGGCAGACTTAAAAAACCTAATAGATTTTTGCAGAAGACAATTCCCCTTCATGACATACAGAACTGTGGGCAGGCACTCTGTGTTTATGAACAGTAGATCTTTTACTCCTGAAGGTGAAAAAATGTTGATAGTGACATTAAAACCATATGTAACTGTCTTCTGTAATTTTAATTTTGTAATTAAGACATTCCTTTTCTGTCTTCTCTTTTGCCTGGACAGCTCACACAGAAAGTATAATTTGTGGAAGGAACTAACAAACTTCCATTTGTTTACTCAGTAGACCCCTTTGGACTACTTTTACAACTGTTGGGCTTGGAGACAAATGTATTCTGTCAGCTCAACTGCCAAAATTAACATTTCTCTTCCCCCTCTTCCCCTCCTTTCCTCTCTTGTATCAAGTCCTCCCTTCTCCCGATGTAAGGACCTCTGCTACTATTTCTGCTTATTAGACCTTCTGAGTCTTAACCTCTGTGCAGCCTTTCCTAAGTTACATTTTAAGTGATATGCACAAGAGAGAGGTTAATTCAATTTCTAGACAATCACAGACAAGAGCCTGTAATATGAGGCTCTACTTAACCATTAGGTTTATTTTTCTTTCCTTTCCCGAAACATCATGCAAAGGAAAACCTCTCCTCCAAGCCTAATTATTTTCGCAGATAGATTCTGCTTTAGTTTCATGTAAATCGTATGGCTTCCTACTGTCTCCCAAATTCCACGATCACAAAATATTTAAGAAATTGATAAGCATATGAACTTAAGCTAAAAAAAAGTCCATTTATATGTATTTTTTGTCACATGACATTTAATGAACAAACTGTTTCCTTAGGAGGACGAGTTCTACACTCTTCAGTCAGAGAAGCCTCAAGTTGTGGGAGTTATTCCTCACCACTGGTTGTGACTAGGACTCATTGCATCACATCAGTGACATGCCACTGAAAATGAGTCCTGACTTGCTTCATCAGACACTGTCTGCCACAGAGAAAAACACTTAAGTAAGCAAGTCAATACAAAATGATCTCAACGATCATTAAGGTGATATTTGATGAGTAGGAAACAGGCCTGATGTGGGAATGCATTGTGTACTGTGGAAAGAAGAATTTACCTTCACAATGGGCATGAGAAGAGTTATCTGAAATCAGGAAAACTGGAATAGACTTACAGATCTTCTTCCTCTTCCAACCATATTTAAATTTTTTTTCTATCTATGTCAATAAAAGGAGGGGATTAATTATAATTAATTTCTTGCATCAAAATTAAGCAAATAACATTAAATTGAATTAGCCTCCAATAACTTGCTACTTGGCAGTTCAAGAGGCTTTGTGAGTTTAAAATAATAGTCAGCTAATAATAATAAATTCAGTATTTTTTTCCCAAACACAGACTGTATTTTAGTTTTCCATCTTTTACATAGTATAGACAATTAGCACAAAAAAGCTATCTAAAGGCCCCATCAGCTTATTGCCATCAGACTTAAAATAGTCATGGTAAGAGGATTTTCTGCTCGCAAGGACTGAAAAAGATTAAAAACCAGTTCTTTGAAACATTGTCTTTCTGCAGAGAGAAGAGCAAAGCCACAAATCACTATCAAAGGGAGATTAAGCCAAAGAAACCACGAGGAATCGTGGCTAGACACAGAAAACCAGCCACAAAGCAAGTCTTACAAGAAAATTCCAGCTTTATGTTAGCTAGGGCAGCATTAACTCATGTCCAATCTATTCCAGCCTACTGATCCTCTTGGGGATAAGAGGATTACTATCTAGCTGTGAGAAGGTAATCGTGCCTCTGGAAAGACAAAACACCCCAAATCAAACCAAGACCAAAAGATACTGAAAGTAACACAGAAGAACAAAGGCACTGCAAATTCTTTGCAAAAAAAAGAGAATTCCCTGAAGAAAGAACAGGGACAGAGGAGTCATCTATTTCATAGACTCTGGATACCAAGTACAAAACTTATCTACTCCTTTTCCTATCCTTTTGTTGTAGGTTCACAAAAACTTTGGCTTGCATCATCCTCTGTGCGTTCCTGCAGGCCATGATATCATTCATGCAAATTTGTAGAGAACTGTTCCCTTGAAAAAGAACAGAAACTACTGTAAGATGGCAGATAAAGGCTGGGGGAAAAAAGTAATCTACACTTTATGTAACTGGAATTAATTTTATTAGTCATTAAGTATGGTGCCAAATTTCAAGTGACACTGAATTTCCCACTCTTTCCTACTTTTTTCTTCATTCTTTACCCTGCGTTTCTCTTCCTGCCTGCCTGTACCACTTTTGTCTTGCCTCTTCTCCAGCTGTGCTCAGTTTTCACCTACATTGTATCTACTACATGATGAAATGATAGCAATGAAGTATTTAATGCAGTCACTGAAAAACAATCACTAGGCTGGAAAATAACTACTCCAAGGAAGAAAACCAGAGGTATTTTGGTAGCAGGGGAACAATAATTAAGATACTCACTTTTCACGCTTCAAAGACTACTTTGCTTTTCTGCTGGCTACATTATTGTATGATAACAAAACTGGAACAGCAAACAAAAAACGACAGTCTGATGGAAGGTGAGCAGCAGTTCATGTAAACTGACATCAAGTAGCAATTCACACAGTATGTCTTTCTTTTTCACTCTTCTTTATACCCTCACAACCCTTCTTGCATGGAAATACATACAAGCACGTGCGCCTGGGATTTTAATGACTGTGAACAAAATATAAACAGAGTTGAACAGTACACTGGCTGAGTAAGCACCAGGGCCATAAGAAAAACAGTTCAAGGTTCTCTCTAATGCATAATCCTGCTGGAACTTGTGTTTTTTGAGAGTCACTGAGGAATAGAGAGGTTTTCCTTTCTGCACACTCTTAAAAGTTAATTTAAAATGGCAGCTGAAGTGAAACTTTAAGATTTAGCCTTAGGGAAGAATTATAATAGGGAACTCTGGCCACTATAAGAAGTGAAGAGAGATAAGTTGTAAATTAAAAAGTAATTTTATCCTTAGTGGTGTTAAGTATGTCCAGCAAGAAAAGTTAAAATGAAATACACTGACATTCCTGTACTGGCAGAATCAGCATTTCCATCACAATACAGTGTCACTTCCATTTTGTTTTTTCTCCATTGAAGTTAAGCAGTCCAACACTTCCAGACTATAAAACATTAATACTTAAAGAATTTAACCTGATTTTTAAAAGAAAGCAACTTTACCATATATGACTTAGAGTACATTGCAGTAACCAGATATCTGGAGTCCTGTGTCCAGTTCTGGGTTCCCCTGCTCAAGAGGGACAAGGAACTTCTCGAGAACGTCCAGCCCAGGGCCACCAAGATGATCAGGGGACTGGAGTATTTTCTTTATGAAGAAAGGCTGTGGGAACTGGGGCTGTTTAATCTGGATAAAAGGAGACTATGGGAGACCTCATTAATATTTACAAATATCTAGGCAGACCTGTTTGAGTAGGGGGGATTGGACTAGGTGATCTCTAGAGGTCCCTTCCAATCCCTACCATTGTATGATTCTGTGATTGTACTGGTTTTGCTTGGGACAGAGTTTTCTTCATAGTAACTGGTCTGAGGCTATGTTTTGGATTTGTGTTGACACAGAGTCAAGGCCTTTTCTGCTCCTCATGCCACTCCAGCTGCAGGTGAGTTGGGGGTGCAAAAGAAGTTGGGAAGGGATACAATAGGCACAGGTGACCTCAACTGACCCAAGGGACATTCCAGACCACACGACATCAAGCTCAACATATACAACTGGGGGACGAAGAAAGTAGGGGAAATATTTAGAGTGACGGCATTTGTCTTTCCAAGTCGCTATTAAGCATGATGGAATCCTGCTTTCCTGGAGGTGGCTGAACACTGGCCTGATGATGGGAAGTGTTGAAGGAATTCCTTTTGCTTTGCTAGTGTGCAGTTTTTGCTTTACCTATTAAATTGTCTTATTTCAACCCACAAGTTTTCTCACTTTTACTCTTCCAATTCTCTCCCCCATCCCACTGGGGGTGAGTGAGTGAAGAGCTGTGTGGTTAAATGACTGGAATTAAACCATGAAAATACTGAAAACCACAGAAACTAATTTTATAATAAAAACTGTGTTACATTATAAACAGTATAAATTATATACTTATTTAGAATTTAACGGATTCTTCAGGTGTTTCACACAACTCTCCAAGCTCTCACAAATTTCAACGAGGATTTTGCTTCCAGCTGAGAAAATGATTAGGTAATTAGGGACCAAAACTGCTCACCTCAAAGATTAAAAAAAAAAATAATAAAATTACAGGGGAACAGCAAAAAGGCTGTAGTTTCAAGACACTCATCAACATTTCAGCTCACTATTTCTTACAAGTTAACTCTCTCTGAAGACAAGCTTTGCATAATGCTCTGTGCAAGGATGCAAAGAGAAGGGCAGATAGAAGGTAATAGATGTGACCAACTGAATCACAGGCTACATAGCTTCCAAGAACAGTGAGCAATGGCCTGTGTTGCTGTTTGCTGGTTGCAGTTACTCCAAAGATTTATTTTTTTTTTTTTTAGCTTATTCCTGCTGTTAGGAAAATTCCTTCTCTACATTTTATGTAGGTTTTCTAAATTTCTTTCTGTTCATTTTACCTGAGGGACAAAGATTCTGCTCCGCTTCAGCACTTCAGCTAGGGAAATAAACTGAAAGCTAGACTGAGCTTTTGATACCTCCAGATAAGATATTCAGAATTACAGCAGAGACCCTACCTGTAATTCATATTGTTCTGGGTACTGCAGTGTTCCACAGCCTTACATAGCTGTGTACAGTTAAATACAAAATAAAAACAGTACCACTAGACTTGATTAAAACCAAATTTTATTGTCTTAAAAGTAGCAGGGTTAGCTTAAAAGTTCTTAAATTATTCCAAATATTGTATCTTATCTCTGTCTTTGTAACCATTGGCCTCATTTTACAGTATAGAAGTTTTAAAAAATACATTTATGATGGAAGCTTTTAATTTCTGGAATAATAGAGGTATTTGTGCAAAAAAAAGTACAAGACTGATGCTAGCAAGTATGAAAATTGTACACTAGGCAAAGATTTATAATTATCTAATTTGCCATACAGAAAATCTGTTAGAGATTTTTTTACTTTTTTCATTAAGATAATTTAAAAACATTTACTTGATCATTACCTTTGCTAACTTTCTCTGACAGTGTCACTGATTTAAACTCTCATGTTGTAATTATCCTTAGTCACATTAAGATTTTTTCCTACAAAATATCTTCTTCTGAAATTACATGTTTGTGTCTGGAGCAACTACCTCCTATTTACCAAGGACATTCTACTTTTTGTTGCTGCTATTTTAAATAGAGCACTCTTATCAAAACAATTATGGCCACTATATTGTGAGATAAATGCGTAAAGATATTTGCAATAGTGACTACCTCTTTTGGTAATATATGAGTACTACCAACACTTATAGTTCAACCAAAATCCTAGATATATCTTCTAAAGTGGCTTTTGAGATGAAATGCAGTCTGTACAAAGATGGCTAGAGCTTCTTTGCAGGTACCTTAGAAATAACTCTGCTGCCTCACAGGTTGGCCAGACTGAGTAATAATAGAATAGAATAATCAAAGGAAAAATGACTACTCTCCTCAAAAGTCAGAGTAGGCACCTTCTGGCAAAACCAAAGAGTAAAAAGAACTTTGCGCCACTACAATTACAGTTCTGTATTTCAGTAATGAAAGTAATCACTCAACAACTTGGATGATGGAACTTGACAGTATGTCATTTTTTCAAGCTCTTGTTACCTGTTGAAACTGAAATAAATTTCCTTTAGTACAAAGCCAATGCTGCCTCTCAACAAAATATTTTAATTTCAGGAGGCTAAGCTCTTAAAGTTTGAGACAGAAAAATCTCTTCCCTTCTTTAAAATTATTTTTCTCAGATATAAGACCCCACAATTTAATTGGAAAAGCCTGCAAATATCAGGGGAAGGAAAAAAAAAAAAAGAGAAGGTGGACTGGAAAAAGCAGCAAGCTGCAATAACTTAAAAGTTATTGATACATTTTTAAAATATACATTATCTATATATATGTGTGTGTGTGTTTTTCTCAAAAGTATTAAAGATGAACTATGGCAAAATAACAGAATAGCTGTAAACTTCCACTTGTTCTTAGATCTCAATTTACATCACTTAGGTTTGGAAAATAGTTGACTGTTTCATAAATAAAGTAGCAAAACCATCTGTAATTTCTCTGGGTTTCAGAATTTATTAAAAGAAAAAAAGAAAAAATTCGGAAACCAAACCTGTGAATATTAATGGATTATAATCTGATCTGCAATTTGCAAAATGATTTAAAATGCATTAAGAAGGAAAATTCTTTGGCCTTCTGACATACCTACCTCTGCAATTCTCCATAATGGGTTGGTAAAAACAAAACAAAAGCTAGGAACCAGAACACTATATACAGAAAAAGATTGTTCGTATGCTAGTTTTGTTGCACATTTATCTGTATTTAGAAGACTTCATGCTAAAATTAGTAGGTGCTATGAGCAGCTAACAGGAAGAATGACACAAAGTACAAGTTCAAATAAAAACAAGCAGAGTACAATCAGCTAATGGACATTCATTGCATTTCTTAATGTTCCATGCGACTTTCTCATTTTGTCTTTTTTGGTTTCGTACTCCCCTAGAAGATTCTGTTTTTCTTTTGAAATATATTACACATTTCCATCCCCACTGCAATATAGGCTGTATAGGTCTCCAATGCCAATAAACGTGCAAGATGCATGTATCAAAGCACAAAGATAGAACATCTTATGAACGTGAAGAAAGAGGAACTGAAGTCATTAAAAGCTTGACAATAGCTGACTCCTCATTTCTGTCCCTAACACTGTTGTAGATGCTTTCATTATTTTTAAAATTTAATTCCTGTTTAAATAATTACCAGATGTAATTCTTAATTTTTCCCACTTTTAGAGTTCATACTTTCAGAGGATTATCACAGAGCAGTGAAACACTCTATACAGAATTCAGCACTGAACACAATAAAAAAGATCCACCACCTGAAACACACTCTTTGCATTTAACTACTTACAAAATGGGAGCCCTTATAGGTTTAGGAAATGAAATGCCAGAGAGCAAGCAATAATTTCTTTCTTTCTGACAGATAATTAAATCAGCTGTTTTTGTGACTTCCTTCTTGGGCCTGGAACGTCTTACCCTGAAGTCAAAGTGTGATAGACATTATCTGCGTTTCAGAGTGTTACAGTAATTCATTTGTCAGTAAGTCAAGAAGCCCTCTTCTGCTTGTGTCTGTAGCTGTGCCAGTAGAAATTGATTTGCTGTTTTATTTCCTGCAAACGTTATCATCTCTTCCCAAAAAAATCAGAATATTGGATGTCCAAAGTAGAGATGTTCCTCTGTATTTTTCACTATGTGGCTAAAGGAACCCGCTGCCATACATAGAAATACATACATACAAATTTCCTGTCAAAAGTGGATTACAAAGACAACCTAGGAAACTCTGCCTGTTTTATTTTCTGTTAAGCATCCTCAAATATTTGTTTAAATTAAATTATAGAAAGATATCTCAAACATTTTTAAAAGTGCTCTTCAGATGCCACCAGCCCTAATACTGAGTGTCAGAAGTGAGGGAAATATGTAAGAACAGAGCTAGTTTTGTGCTTCAGAAGAAACACACATATTGTATTAGAGATACATTTCTGGTTTTATATGGTCTGTTCTCAGAGCATTATGGAAGACCCAATTACACAGCAGCCTATGATGCCTCTCTCATTTTATTCCACCATTTTCTCCACTCCTCCATTTTTCCCATTGTTGTGTTGGGTATGCCCTGTATTTTCAGTAAGGACATTCACCATAATTTTCCAGAATGTCTAGCACATGGCACCTATAAGTGTTGGACCACCCAGTAAAAACAGTCTAGGTAGGATCTAATGGTTCAGAACAGTTTTGACTCAGCTACACTGAACATCAGTAATTGCACAATGAATGTTCTTATGTCTTGTGAGGTAGCTGAAAATGTTTCTCTAAAGAAAAGCTCAATGAATAGGGCTTTGAGCACTGTAATTTAACAAACTGAACATGAGATAATTAGGTATGTTTTTGAGAACATTTTGATATGTTATTGAGAAACAGAGGTTAAGCACTTTGTCCGCCATCATCCAAGAAAGCTAAGTCTCATGACAGAACTCCTTCTATTCCCTTAACTCTAGGCCATCTTGCAGGTGCTGACCACATCTCTGGAATAAGAGCAGATTCTGACCTGGTATTATCAGATGTACTGTCAGCCAAGTTCTTATTCAATCTTTTTAAAAGCTAGCAGATCATAATGAAGACACCGATTACTAAATAGCACTGCATAGTAATGAAGTACGAGGGGGTTCACGCTTAGGTGTCTTTTTATGTAGCCACTTTCCACTAGCTCTGGAAGCAGTTAGGCACTTAAGTCTCCAGTGTGTGCACTACATAACTATTAAATATGTTCACTTAAATTGCCAATACCATCACTTGACTTACGCAGATGTAGGCTTACATCAAGTTACCACTTTTGGTACTTGATAGGAAACTAACATCATCATGGGAAAAAAAAAAAAGAAAATCAAAAGCAGTGAAGAGAGTTACAACAGATTATTTGATAATTACATATAAAATGCTGAACACTTTTAAGACCCAAAGAACTGTTGGGGCTTGTAGGATTTACGTGATTGCTTGTCTAGCTGTAATGGAATGCCTATCATCTATAACAGAAATGCCGCTCTTAGCTGTCCTTACAACTGTAAGCTCATTTGACCAGCAATGGATCTTGAGATAGTATGCTGTCATTATTTGCCTACATGGAGAGTGGAACCTTTTACATAATTGCCAGGCATATTCTTCCAGTGGAATAACACTTTGAACTTAGAAGGAACAACTGTAAAGAGTCAAGAGTAAAGAAAAGATGGAAAGTTATAAGGATAAAATCGCCTTTACGTAGTGTAAGTTCTACACATAAGGTAGATCACATTTAGATCACATTTAATGTGACTATGGTGAGAGAGTCAGTGGCAAGTTCATGTCTGGCAACACACATTTCAGATGAAGCAGTAATACTTCTCAAAACCATAATGCTTAAAAAGAGGAAGAAGCTGAGAAGCATTTTAGGCTGATCACTCTAGTTCACAGGAAAAAAAAAAACAAAACAATAATATTTACCCATGAAACCTGCGTAATTTGCAAATCAACAACAAGAAAAAAGAAACCTCCATTCAGAGCGTGTAGTATAACTCATACTGAAAACATAGAAATGGCAACTGTGGGACATGCAAGTTTACTGTCAGAACTGGCAGAAATCTTGCTGGAGTTATGAAAGGTAGCAAGTTATTAAATCACCTGTAACATATATTGGATACACTATGCTTTTTACAGGCACAGTTAAATGATGCCTACAGAAGAGAGTTATCTACATTTCTGTAGATAAGACGTTTTATTTGCATCTGCAGCATTAGCTAAACCAGAACAGGTTAAACACAAAATAAAACCTACATGTCCTTTAAAAAGCTGTTCGTTCTCACATGAATACCATTCCTACTATAATCTACCTCTTTCTTATTTCCCAGTTACTTCCAAATTGGTTAGAAAATAAAACTTTGTTGTTCAAAAGATTAAATATTTGACTCATGCAGGCCAGGTCAGCAACTTAGTAGCTGAGAACAAAAGAAGAAAGTTGTCAGCAGTTTTGTCAGAGCCTTGCATTAAGTATGACAGCAGTCAAATTTACTCAGAGAGGCTCAGCCTGTAGAGATTGGCATCGTTCTGCAGTGTCACAGGATGTAAAGAAAAAGCACCTCAGCACTTCACTGACTATAGTTTTCAATAGCAGCAGCACGTCTTGAATGGCTGGGATGTCAAGGGAGAAAACTTCCGTCAGCAAAGTATCCAAGATTCGAATGACTTGTATTCACAGACATTTGCAACATTTCATGTTTTTAAAGATAATAAAAGCAGGAGTCTTATAGATGGTTTGGCCAAAGTCATCATGGAAGTACCCTCAGGACTATTAGGAAAATAAAATGTGGTGGTTTTGTGTGTTTGTATGAGGTACTTAACAATATATGTTAACAACTTCTAAGAAATAAATTCACATGCCTTCTGAATCAACAATATTGCAATATTTTCTTGTTCATAAATACACTAATAAGTTCATAAACAGACACTGGTTTAGGGTCTTGAGAATTTTGTGGTTAAATGTTTTTCTTTAGTAATGCCTGAAACAATGAGAAAAAGCAGAAAGTCTGATGATTCCAATTCAGTTTTAATTTAAAATATTTATATTTCCATATCATGGGGTTTTAAGCTTTATTTATTTATAACTTCTTATTTTGCTTCACATTTGCTTGACACTCCAGAAGCCAATAGGACCTACACAGTTCAAATCTGAGCAATTATGCAGCAAATTTACACTTTTTTAAATAGCTTTTTTTTTTTAATAAAATTTTGTTTTTAACATATAAATAAAGTCTTTGCCAAATAAGATGAAGTTTCCTTCATCCATGCAGCTAATTATTTCTGCCTTGCATGCATTCCTTAATTTGTAAATCAGACTCAATGACATTGAGTGCTTGCTTTATGTAAGGACAACTGGAAAATTTTAACAAAACTATATAAAGAGAAATTCAGGAAAGGCAGTTATTAAAGCTAGATCTGAGGCCACTTCTATAATCATTGAAATACAACAAGCAATTAAAAAATTAACTTTCTTTCAATAACAGCTTAATACCCAAAAAAGCCATTTGTATCCCTGTATTTGTAAGATGTCAAGTAGTTTCTAAGCCTACCGATCTGGACTGAAACCAGAAGTTTTCTGAATTAATTTCTGTCATTAACTAGCAAAAAAATACAGCAGCAATACTGATTATACCTGTCTGAATCATAATGCAATATTACCAAAGGCATTTTTCACAACTGCTAGTGAAAAAAAAAAAAGACTTGATTGCTATGTAACAGTTGTCATCTGTACAACTAACTGTACTTTTCTTTGGTATGCTATTTCCTTCTATCCTACCTCAGAGGTCAGTACAATAACAGATATAGAAAAGATTTAAAATAAGATTCAAGACTTTGAAGTCCGAGATCACATCTGTGGTGTCCTAGACAGGATTTAGTGTGTGCTATATGAAAGGGTCTCGTTGAAACAGCAGATAAGAGGAAGGAAAGGGTGGGGAAGGAAAACTGCCAGTCTTTAGACTGCTGATTCTCCAAAGGCAGAAAATGTGTACCATCATTTCCTCAGTATCCCTATACACAGCATCTCTTTACAGAAATGACACAGCATAGGCAAAATCTGACCGACTTATTTAGCTTGTGCGAGATACCTCTTGTTGGAGTTAACTGCTGCATCACTGTGCATTCAAAAACCCTCAAGGACTCTCTTTAGAGGAGGACTACATTCACCACTTAAGTCAGATCTGAGGACTAGACATCACCTTTGCCTAAATAATAATGATTAATTGATGCTATCTGTTCAGCTATCGGTTAAAGCACTTTTACTTGCATTCACTAGCTGCAAGACAAAGCATAGTTCTCACTTGAAACTTGTTTCAGCCTTATCAGACAAGTTTCTATCCATGGTTGCCAGCTGTCAATCTGGTATGATCCAAAAGCATGCACATACCCTTGTTTTGTGCTTTGAACACTAGCTGCATAGCCGTGGCCAGTGCCTGCTTGTTCCAAATGTTTATCACTTCCAAGATTCTTACCACCAACCAACACACATTGGCTTAGCTAGCCATGCCTCAAAGCACACCATGTGCATTTTTCACAAATATTATGAAAACTGAAATAGGAAACAGTACCAAACACAGGTTTTACTGGAAAACAAAAAATTCATAGGAATACAGCAAGTTGTGGGTCAACACTCAAGATTGCTTTAAGGTCTATTCCTTTTTGCAATGACTTATATGCTTGCTTTGGCTCATGTAAATCCTGGAATTCTTTGATCCTTATTTCCAGCCCTTTTCCATTTTGCCTCTTTTCATTGTTTAAAAAAATGACTAAAGAGAGGGGTGCTATTTTCCATATGAGCAGTGCAACACAAATTGCACCAGCCTTACAGTCAGAAAATCATAGAATCGTATAATCATAGAATGGTAGGGGTTGGAAGGGACCTTTAGAGATCATCTAGCCCAACTCCCCTGAAATCCATGTAATTAGACATTAAGTTTGGGAAGAATCACAAATGTCCAGCTAGATACAGATCAATACCAGCATACCTTCAGCAACCCTATCAAAATGGACCCAGAGATGCTTCAAAGAACTCAATGTTCTGGTTTGTATATGAAGACAAAGGAATAGTCCACCTATACTACTCAGCAGAATGTCACCACTCTGCTTCTTGTAATCTGTGAAACACTGAGGAGCTCTTGAATTTGTCAAAGTCTTTAGGCACGAGATGTACCTTTTAAGACTGGCACTGTAAGGGCCATGCGTCCTTTTTCTTGAGTAGAAAAACTGTGTGCTGTTTTACTCACACTACAACTAAGATTGCCTAGTACAAAACCAATTCAGTTTTCTTCTACATATTTCATATGCTTTAACACAATAAAACTGAACATTGACACAATACATTATCATATCACAGGCAGGAATGTGAAAGTGCTGTAGTATACATTTTGACCTCTGAATAACTCTCACAGCAGATATTCAGAAATACTAATAGCTTTCCTATCTGCAATGTGCACATCAAATTTAAAAAAAAAATCCTTCAAATAACTTTTAAACATTTTCATTGTAGTTCATGTGAGGCAGAAATTAACTAACAGTGATTAATGAACCCCAGTTAAAGTTTGGGTGGATTTTTTAATCCTTTTTTTTTTGAGAGTGATTTTTTTCCTCATCAGCTACATTTACTACCCCAATACTTAAAGACAGCAAAAAGCTTATCATTTTGCACTTGTAGAATTATATTTATTTCTATATAAATTACTGTGTATGTAGAACTACTGTAGATGCTGTTTATCTTCCAACCAGAGGCAAGAATAAACTATTTTTCAGTGCTATAACTTTTGATTTGAAATGCCATGGACTTGTTTTGCCATTTAGAAAGTATCCATATAAAAAATCCCATTCGCTATCTAGTACACACATCTGAAAGAGATTTATATGAAAGTTTATATCAAGTACTGCCCATCAATTTATGGGAGAAAGGATATAATCGAGAAGAAAGGAGTATAAGAGTTCTGGAGGAAGAATAATATTTCAGAATAAAAAATATACCAAAAAAGAGAATATAGTAGTACAAAGTTTATTACAATCTCATCCTTCAGATTGGGGATATACTTTGTTCTAGGTAATTACAACAGTTTAATAAAGTGTTTAATAACATAAACTTTTCACTCCTCTTACGAGCAGCCCAAAATGTTGGCTTTGAGAGCAAGCAGTTCAACTGTATACAATCAAAAAGGCCATTGTTCTTCCTTTCACTTGTTCATACTCTCCGTAATGAATTTGGAAGGCCATATATTTACTGTGATTTATGACAGGAAGATCTTCCCTTATCTCTGTCCTTCTTTCTCTCTCTCAAATCAGGTCACCAATTATCCTGTAATGTCCAAAAGAATTCCTGAGAAACATTTGCTCTCATTTAAGAGGCATGTTTGTATTCTATGCAAAACATTCAAAGAAGCCATTTCTCCTTTTATTCCAAGGACTATTAAAAACTATTTGTTTTAACCCTGACCTTACCATTAAATGCTATGATCCCAACTCTTAGCCTCTAGGCAATTAAAAAAAAATGTTTTCCAGCCAACAATTTCCACATTAAAAAAAAGTCTAAGTTGGAGCCATGTGGTCTCAATCAGGCAGTAAAAAACTCTCTGTATTTTCTTAAATGCACAACTGCAGTATGCCCATAACCTCTCTTTTAAATCATCTTAACCAGATCTGAATCACTCTCACCGCAAATGATTCGGTGTCCCTGGAATGTGCTGGGGTAGACAGAGCTGCTCTGCAATGAACATTGGGACATTTCCCACTTCCCTAGTGTTAAGAGAATAGTCTGCAGCAAGGAAATGTTCTTTAAAACGTTAAAGCCAAGACAAAAAGTGACATCACAGTTCAATCATTCAAAGAAGAAAAGAAAAATATGCAACTACTGCCTAATAAATCAGTGCTGTGTGCCACAAAAGCACAGTGAGCCAACACTGCCAAAAACCAGATTTTCTTGCTGAAGCAAACAGAGATCCCACAAGCAGCTGGCAGATGCATGTGTAATTTTATTCACAGAGAGCCATTGAATCCATTAAGCCTGCCAGACTTAGGAGAAGTTGATGAATTTAAAAAGCAGAAGAATCACAATTTCAGTAACAATCTGTGTGTCACCTTATGTTGCAGTATAGTGTTTCTTACCATGGACTACCACAGTTTTTTGAACAGATGAGTATGTATATTGCACTCTATTAAAAACTTGTAGGCAGACCACTTAGGACAAAAAAACCCCCTTTGAGGTACCTGTATTACCCAGATGAATGCTGCTAGCCTTCTCCACTGCTCCACTTGAGCAAATAGGAACAACAGTCGCAAAGCACCTTAACTTTCTCAGCACATCTCAGAATGAGTTCCAAGATATTACTTACATATAAAATTCTAATAGAGGAAGGTGAACATAATTCCTTGGGGGCCCCTAAAAGTCAACTTTAAGCAGCAAATGAACAAGCTTTGCTTAACTAACTAATGTTCTCAAATGCCATTTCCTCTTTAAAAAGCTGTCTGCAGCCTGAAAGATTTCTTTCAGTCTTAATCACCTCAAGAACCCAATTTAAACACGTGGCCAAAGTGATGCGCATTTACAATAGGAATAAACCAGAGCCAAGCTGTTTGGATCCAGTTATTAACCTCCTCATACTTTATGGATGTTGGAATCCAGGGGTTTTGGTACAGGCCCATCTCCGAAGTCAACACTCATTGCCAAACCTCAGAGTCAGTAGAAAATATGCTTTAACATATCAAAGCAGGAAAAACAGCATAAAGATGTCAGATTTTTCCACCACATCAATGAGAAAAAATGTCCTTATAGCACCCATGTAAGTTGTGAAACTGAAAGCAGCTGCTGAGGTAACCTGACGTGGTGCCATCGGCGGGGGGAGCCCAACTCAGGAAAACACTATTCCATTTTTAGCTCTGAAAAAGAATCTTTGCTAGTTCTAGTGTGTGATTCCAGTTCAGTGAACAACTTTCCATAAATAGAGCTAGTAACTGCTATAGAGAGAAGTGCCTTAGCACACATTAAAAAAAAATGCATGTTAAATATCCCCAATGTCCTAACATATTGGACACTATCCTGCTGAGCATTGTTTTTGCAGTCATTCTATAGTAATAGAATTTAGCAGATCATTTTTACCAATTACCACACCAAATAGAGTACTCTTCCAAATGAAGGGTGAAAGTCAGAATGGGAGAGCTTTGGTTTCAAGTTTCTGACTTAGAAAAAACATAGACTTCAAATAGTTAATTGACTCTGCTTGCTATACTTTGCACAATCACTCATTTGCTCATTCAACGTGCTTTTCATGTGACTAGATTCACCTTCACAAATGCCTGATAACTAGCAGTTAATAAGTGGATAGGGAGAAGAGACCACTCACCTTGTCAACAGAAAATATTGGAATAACTACTTGAAGTAACTGATGGAGACAGAGTTAAGAGAAGGAAAAGGAAAGCTTTCCTCTTTTTAGGTCTGTTATCCCAGTATTTTTTTTAAAGTACATTTAATTACATAGTCTTTTTGACAAATTCATTACACTATTGAACTTCTGAATTTCAAGGGTTTCTTATTTATCATTTTATTAACATAACTCAAGTAGCATGCTGGTAGCAGTGCTTATCAGTAGCTTTGAAACAAATGGGTCCCTACCTACAGTGAATTTCCTTTGACAGCTAGATGGCATTTCTGAAGGCAAGGCATTTGGGTAACCTGCTGCTGTGCTGATCATTATAAAACTTTTCTGAAAGACAAGACAAGGAGATGAAAAAAAATCCTTATAACAAAGCAATCCATTCTGCTAGTAAACTTAAAAGGCAGCAGTGCTAATGCTTTTATAAAGCAAGAACAGTTAAATAATTTTGCTTATTGGAAAAAACCCTCTAATTTCTTTTTGCAATTTCTGTCCTTTCCCTGAGAGTTATTTAGCCAAGAGTACACTTGTTTCCAGTGTACATTAGCTTTCACTTGCATGCACTAGAACAGTAGGCTCTCAAAGCTTTCTGTTTTTTAAAACAGATTCACTTGGCTCCTAAAGCTGAGGAGGGGAAGAAAGGCTGTGTATGTGCTGAATGAATGCCAATCATTTAAAACTAGTTTATTTTGGGTTCCTATAACCTAAACAGTCTTAGGAAGCATCTCACCTCCTTTCACTTCCCCATCTTTCTGAACTTTAATTCTATTTGTATCCTCTGTGATGGAATATCTTTACTTCACAGGTTCAGGTCGTGCACTAAAATGGGTTACTCTGCTAAATGAAGTTACTCCGTGCTAGTTAAAGTTACTCTGTACTACACACGGTGCAAAGTAAAACAGGTTTTCAGAAACACTAACAATGAAGTCATCTGGAAAGCTTTCCAGAATCATACAGGTACTTAAGAATTTTGCTAAAATATATACATTCTTATAATGCTTTTTGGAAAACAAGAGACAAGGAACATTCTACTGCTAGGCACTTTTCTGAGATCTCTATAACTGAGTACACACACTGTACGATTCATTCACATACTTCCCCCCCTCCCCTGTTATAGTAAAACAACTAAAGCATCTTACTGTTTCATGCACCTTTATACACATTTAATGCTGGCACTTACCGTGGTGGAAGAGATGGAACCCCACCCCCTGCAAAGAAGCTGAGAGCTGATGGTCCCTGAGTCCTTTACCCGGCTCTTAGTTTTGCTGCTCTAAATTCAGCCTAGTTTGCAGAAGAGCATACAAAAAAATAATAGACAGCCGAGTTGCCAAATTCCAACCACTCACGATCGGCAATGAAGACGTTCTCCCTAGTTCTGACTGATTCCAAAGAACAAAGCCTGCTGGCAATGAGGAAGCGGAGTTTAAGTCCTCTGGCTTCAGTCCAGCTGTTGCTCTTGCTTTTACTTCAGAGTACGTGAGAGTGTTTGTATGAGCTTGTAATGCATGTAAGAGATGGGGGCTGGGGAAAAATGAGGGTGTGTGTAAGGGGAGGAATGCTAGTCATATCCAAAAATAACACGAAGGAAGTAACGTAGTGATCCGTCTCCCCTCGTTCTCTCCTCTTATCGCTTGTACAGAGAGTGTCTCTACCTTAAGATTCTGATCTCAAGAGTAGGTAGAGAGAAAATTCCAATGTGCCTTGCAGTTCATTTGATCATGCTATTAAACTGTAACTAAGGAGCTCTACTCTTACAAGGACACGTCATGAAACGCATGATTTAGTAGCAATCTATTTGATAATGCTGAAGCCAAAGTGCACTTCACACCGTGTGCATTTGTTTGCAAACTGGAGAGAAAAAACAGAAACAACTATTGAAATTTACTACATTACATTTGCCTTTCCAGAAGTTCCCAAATTCCAGTCCTAGGTATTTCTAGATGCTGTTTAATATTGATTTTAAAACAGTAAATGTTGCAAATTTACGGTATAATGCAGAAATAGGGATATAAAAGTCTCAATATACTTTAATTTTGCCCTGCTTTCTCAGAAATTTTCATAAACAAATTCCACATTCAGGTGAGGACTGTGTTAAAAAGAAAATTAACACCTGTAACAGCACAAATGAGATAAAAAGACATTAAAGCATCTTTCCTTGATAATCAATTAGAAAGATATACTGTAATTATTGCCTTTTTTTTTTTTTGTGAAAAGCTTTAGAATATTGCTTGCAATAATGGAGACCTGTTAAAAATCTTAAAAATGGACACTAATAAGTGAACAACATAAGGAAAAAGTATAAAACAGTAGTGATAGCCTCAATATGTTTTTTTCATTACTTTTATTTAATCTGGACTTTGTCATTGAAGAGCACTAAAACTACCTATACACCCAGATGTGGTCTCTGTGAATAGTTAAAATTTCTGGAGAATTTCAAGCAAGTGCCTTCAAAATATTACTGGCTAACACAAGGCAATTTATACTTTTATCTGCAAAGAGTTATACTTTGCAGTGTACTCTTAGTTTTTAAAAGATTTCATTAAAACATTACAATGTAAAGAAAGGTCAAAGCAATTCTGGATGTTATTTCATCTCATGCATAATAGTTTTGTGAAAGATTTTGAGGTACCTGACCTGGTACTGGGTATTTTAGAAAAGAAAAACTTCTCAATTTCCACAATGTATGGTTCTGAAATTCTCACAACAGAAATAAAAGAGGGCAAGAAGGGAGAAAAAAGTTAAAAATTAGACTCCAGTGTGCCATTTTCAACAATGATGACAGAAACAAGCTACCTGATCGCACAAGACTTTATTCCTCACTATGGGAAGTGTACATCAGATTTAGTGATTTCCATATCCAGGGTCAATACTTTTTCTGGATCTAACTTTTTTACCCTTTAGTAAAACTAATCAATAGGAGTTTAGGTGTTATAGAACTCTTAGAATACACTTCTCTACTTTCCCATTGCATTAAAGAAATTACAGTGCTTTTCCAAAGCTAGTAGCAAAAAGAGTTGTTGTGATACAATTAAAAACTACAAATATACTCTACGTTGAAGGTAAATCTCAGAAGCCTATAGAAACCATCTGGAATGAAAGGAAGTTATGATGATTTAAGTTTGCCTTCCTGCATATTCACTAGAGACTGAATTTCAATATATTGCAAGGCCATAAAAGTTACAGTAAATCCAAATTCTGTATCAGGAAGTTCACTGAGCCCTTCTGTGATGTACTTTTCTGCTGGTATTTTACTCCTTTGGTAGCACTACAAAGCTTGGCTTCCTTACTGTCTTGAGGTTTGCCAGCCCAAATTTAACCTGACAAATTTCACATGCAAAGGATCATGAACAGATAAGATTACCTGAGAGCTTTTAGGCCACACCTCATCCCACCTTGGACATCAGCTGCAATGAATTTGTCGAACTGTTTATTGCAGCTCTAACTTGAAAAACATACGGTTTGAATGGACAACAATAAGCCCACATTTAGTTTCATTTGAAATTGAGTCTCCAGATGAAAGAAGTTAGTCCAAAACCAAGTCTTAGTCCAGACATTTGAATTTCTTTTGCTATTATGGGAAAAGGCAGGCCTGAAATATGAATTCAGCAAAAGTATAAAGTTAGAACATAAAGACAAAAAAAAGCGCATATAAACAGAAAATTGATGAGAAGCTGTCACTTGGTTTCCTCTGTCTGAGTACTGCTGTCATAACCAGACCCAATCCCATGACACTGCTTTCAGGAAAATTTGAAAGGCACACAACTAAAAACTCAAGATATGATAAAGTAAGGTTGAATAGTCCAGTAGCTGAAATTCCACAACATCTATCCGTCAAACAAAGCATTATGAGCATAGATATTCTTGTAATTCTTTGATATCTACACAGATGACAACAAAGACATATGGCAAAAAAACCCCTTGCATTATTTGTTATCGGGTAATTAGTGTGCTAAAAGTTTTCAGGAGTCTCAGTTGCACAAATGATGACTACTCAAATATAATTATTTAACTAAAATATTATGTAACTTTACCACATTTAGTTAATTTATGACAACTGTACCTTTGCTAATTTGCAGCTGATGTGCTCCAAGTAACATCTCATCTTTTTTTGCCTACAAACATTACATCTGAAAGTTTCAAATTCTGATGAACATTTATAAGAATTCAGTTCACTTTCTAAGTGTTTTCACAGTTAAGAGAGAGAAGGAAAAGTTATATATTATAGTTTCTTTCACTGAAATTTCACTCGTCATACAAAGAAAAGAAACACTGTGAGATTAATGTAATCTGGTAAGATACAGCCATCATAAATTGGTTGCTGTTTAGGACAGATGGTTACAATAACTTCTGAAGCATTAGATAAATGCATCAGAAATTATAATCAGGGAAAAAATCCTAACATGTTTAAAAGATTCTTTAAGGGTGATCAAAATGTTCTAAGTAATATCCGAGTTGACTATTAGTAGTATCTTCTAAAAAGCAAGATTTTCTCATATTACTATAAGGTAAAGCCCATTCAGAGAGATGATGGTAGTTCCTCCTGGACTGTTTGCACGAAGAAGCAAAGAAGAATATTTCATTTTTTTGGTTTTCCATAGAGTAATAGTATAATAAGAGCCATGTATTGAGAGGAAAAAAATAATTTTACTCACTTCTTTTGAGCACTTACTAGACACAAGCTCTGGTAAACTGGGCCATTTAATAACTTCAGTTTCTTGCACTCTGTACACACCAATGTGTTCCCAATATAGCATACGTAAATTTGGCATTCAGCAGTAAAGGTCACACAGTGCTTGGAGGTAGGGAGTAAGTAGTTGCAAGATGAGGGCTAAAATCTAATAAATAAACAAGACTGGTGAAAAATGCAAAAAAGTAGAACACTCAGGTCAGACAGTCTGTATTTTCCCTAATGAAAACATTTTAATTGGTCAAACAATCACTCATGCTGAGTGTAATAAACTATCTTTGCTTAGGAAAACATTTAAAGGTTTTTCCTTTTTCTATCCATACATCTGTGACTACTAACTGACTAAAGGTACATTCTTTCTTGGTCTTCTTCACCTTCTCCACTGCTCCCAAAGACTTGCGCTCTTTTAAAAAGTGAGTGTGTTTCCATGGCATAGGTTTAGAGAGATGTTTTTTCTCCATGAAGATAATATGCGAAGTATTTGCATGTTTTGAAATTATTTAATGCCAAAAGTTCTTTTGCAAAAGAGGAATAATGTAAGTTAACATTTATTTAAGAGAATGTCTCTTGCTGCCAAAAAAAGAGGAATAAACTTTTATAGAAAATGGGATCTAAATTACAGGAAATTAAAATTTTCATAGGATTTTCCTTGGATAAAATATTTCTTATTTAAAAAAAAAAAATGAATATATCTAGTTCTGCTTTAGGCTCAACAATGTTTGTATTTACAAACATTGTTAATTCACTTATACATAAGCAGTAGAGATGCAGAAGTGAAACAGTCTATAGGCTGTGCGTGTAAAGGGATGTGTTCAGCTATCTCAGAAAGAGTTAATTAACCTCTTACATCCAACCCAAGGTCAGAATTACTATCATACTTAAATTCAAAGAAATCACAAACTTTTCAAACCCAGTATCTGTTAAAAGGTATGGTACCTACAAGGTACAGCTTCAAGCAGAACTCCCTCAAGATTAGTATCTGCATCATACTGACAGTATGCGTTCAGATAAGTTTGGTTTTCCAAATGTTTTATAGCTGCATCATAACATGAATTGATAGAAATATATATTTATTGCAGTTACACAAATAAAAATTCTCATCATCTGCACTTAAGGCTAAAAATCAGACAAACCACATGAATGATATTCCAGAGCACTAGAAGAATGTAGGAATTTTGCAGAATATGCATCTCTCATTTAGATGCCAACAGGAATTCCCCAAAGACTATAAAGCCTAAGAAACATTTTAAGTAACGATTACTTTCCAAGTCAGTTGCTACATCAGATTTCAATGAAAAATTGTTTACTTTTAGGGGGGAAGCATACAGACATCCCAAGCCCAAACAAGTCAAATGGCTTAACTATTTGTTCACAAAGTTAAAGAATCATCCATTCCTTTTGTATATTTATTGAATTAATTGTAATCTCGGGATAAATATACAATAATCAGCAGTGAAACAGATTCCATTCAAATTGTTGAGAGAATAAAGGTAAAAGCACCTTAAAATGGTGCACGGACTAGCATAATGGTTGGGTGGAGATGAGAGGAATGAAACATTTCTAAAACTCCACTCACTCACTTGTTTAATTCATGCCTTGTCCATATGATTCATACACTTCAGTCATGGGAATTATTCTTCTTAATTGCCAATGAGTCTGAGAACCTCATACTTTCTCTAATGCATCTGTTTATCTGCAGTTTGAGTTCACGTTCGTTCTCATGCTGAGAGAACATACAAATCTAAAGTCTGAAAATGGGTAATTACTCTCCATTACATCCTACCAGAAAGTAACATCCCCAAAACTTCTTTCTCCATAATGAACATATTCACAGTCAGAAGTCAAGATTTTCACAAATAAGTGAATGCTTTCAAAGTTTTTAAGAAAATTATGCTCCTTCTTTTGTAAGAAATTATAAATCCAGCATAGGGCTAGAGAAAGGTGTCAGTTTGGGTAGCAAAAAAATAACAGACTACATCTAAAAAGTGTTGCAACTCTTGTAATATAACTTTCATTGTCAATGACCACTAATTCTGCCGCTGTTTTATTTTTTTTCCTTTTGTTAAGTTTATTTTGTGCCATTGGCCGCTAATGTTTACTACAGAAAATCTATGAGGAATGACAAGAAAAAATGTAGCTTTAACACAATATAGAACTTTAACAATCACATTACTGAAGAAACTGCATCCACAGATGTTTAGCAGCCTTTCTTTCCAAGAAAGCAAGGCAAAAGACTGAGACAACTGACTGGACTCCAGTACCAATACAACTCTATTGTTTTCAAAAAGCAGAGCATCTCCTATTAGCTCTTAACACAGAGCTTCCAGCACTACCAATACATCCTTTTCTATGCAAACTGATCTCCAGGATGTCAGCAGGTAACGCTGCTACCACCTGACCACCAAATCTATTTTAGCTAAGTCAAAGAACAATGACAGAAGTAGGTCATAAACAATTTTCTTTCAATTTAAATTTAGAGAAGGTGGTTTCCATAACGTGACAAAATAATCACTATATCCTCTACAAGATAGCTTTTTTTTTTTTTTTTTTACCTTACTTAATTTGCAATTCTAAGAATCTGTGAAGAACACATTCTGTGCAGGAGAGTTCTTAGCTTAGTTTGCATTTTTTTTTAACATGAACAATGCCAAAGTCCTTGTGTTATGATCTAATAACTATCTCAAGCTTAAAAATAAACACAGCAAAACAAGAAGTTTGTGAGGCAAAAACCCTTCAACTCACCACATACCTCATACAGATATTCTAAAGGTGGAGATTTTTGGTTTTGAAAATGAACCAACAAACATAGTATCTTTAAAAGTATAGTGATCATCCTATCACATTCTAGTTGAGATTTTAAGAATATATTTTCTCAGCCTCTACCAGTGAAAAGAGTATTGAATGAAGCAATCCAGCTGCTGCTGCATTAACATTTAAATGAAAGTATATGCTAAGTTTGAAAGAAGTATTTTGCAAAAAAATAGAATGAAATAAAGTGTAACTAAGCTGGGAACAAAAGTCACTATTTTTTCACATCCAAATGGTTCAGTTCTTGAACTCTAATCAAGTTTTTAGCTGAAAGGCAACAAACATTCCCTGAAATTATATAACAGTTATTAAAAAATAAATTGCATTTTTTACAACAAAACCATGCAAAACTATAACCATCCTGCCATTCTCACCATACAATAAATCCTTCTATTCTCATCCAACAGCAGGTCAAGAACCAGCAACCACAAAGCTTTAAAATGGGAGGAATTTAATGAAACATGGTGATTAGCTTAAGCCAACCAAAAATGCTGCATTTTTTCAAGATGTGTTTACTAAGCAGTAGAAGCATTCAGCAGAGCTGATGGTTAGCCAGCATTTATAAAATCTCATAAAGAAAGCAGCTAAATTGAAGAAATTAACTGCTGTGTTGGGTTCCATTGTTAAATTAATCAGTACTTGAGAAGTTCTTATCGCCACAATATTGAGATTTTGTTTTCAAAATTCCCCCTTTGGTTTACTATTAATAGAAAATGTAAAGTTTTTTCACAAATGTTTTATGTTAGACAAGGATAGCATTTAAATAAGCCAAGAAATCATGTCCTTCTGTGATGACATAAACAATATATATGCCCACTTATCTAAAAAGAGATCTTATCTTTTTATTACTATAAGTGCTTTCTTTTATAAGCAAGTTGTAAAGGTGGCCACAAGTTTTCCTTCTCAAACTTTTGTAACAGTAAATTTTGCAAGATACTAAGCATTAAAAAAATATATTTTTCTGGAAGGTTAAAATATTTTCCTTAACAATGAAACAGAAAAAAAAAAGAATTTACATGGAAATGAAACTAAAAGTACATCTAAATAATCTGTCAAAAGTAAATAAAATTCTGATTTTTTTTTTTTGGTGACATTTCATTCATTTACATATTCTTTTATTTTGGAGTCAACATAGAAAATTAAAAAAAAAAAAAAAAAAAGTACATAATGTCTCTAAGAATTATTTCCAGAAAAGATACTTTGGCACAAACACTGAAGATTAGGTTGAGTGGGGGAAAACTTCCCAATAGATCACCTAGCAGACTGTTGATGGGATCATAAGGAGGTCTCAGTTCACTCATTGCCTGGAACAGGCCTCTCTTGAACATCAATCAATGCTTTTTCTGTAGAATCAAGCTTGCTTTGGTTGTTTGGATAGCTGTGGAGTGAAGGCTGAGTTTTACCAGGCTGCCTGCTTCACCTACTTCTAGGACAAATCCCCTTTCATGATTTGAAAAAATCTTAAAAATGCTATTCAGACGGATTAACGGTGCAGCAGTAAGTCTTCAAAAGTAACTTGAGGTAAACCACATATTTCTAGTCCTGAGTATGGAGGAAAATTAGTTCAGGAAATGAGCTCATAGGTAGATTAAAAACCAAAATATTAAAAGAAACCCATAAAAAGTCACGCTTAACACATAAAGCCACTCCCCATCTAACGCATTGCTGAAACCTTGAAGAAGGGAAGGTGTATGTGGATGCTGGTACTTCAATTTGATAGTGTTTCTAGCCAATCAAAATCGAAGCTGTACCCAAGTTGAGGGGGTTTTACTGTCTTTAATGGGATTGCAAAATGAAACTTTTTCTGTAGACCCTCAGGTGTTTTATGTTACCAAGTACCCAGTAGGTTCTGCTCATCAAAACAATATTTTTAAAATACTTAAAATAGGCTATTTATTAAATATAAAGTTATTTATGAAAACACATATAAAACAACTTAAGAAGCAATATGTTGTATTCTTGTGTTTGGATTAAAAGAAAGGCATATATTACAATGTACAGGCTATTTGTTGCTACTTCATGCCCTAAGTTTCAGCCTTTTTTCCTTTAATTACTATCTTCCCAGTTTTGACTGGGAGTATAAGGGAAGCTGACTGCTCCTTGCATTTAACTTCTAAAACAGCTTTTTTTTTTCATTTTTTTAAATAGCAGATCATTTTTGCCATTGAAAAGTTATAGCTGGTTTCCAGTCCATTAACTCAAATAATTGATGTGCATTTTAAAAGACATGTATCTGAACTGCCCTTTATTCTAGTGCATGTTGCCTTTCCCAAGGAATATCAGCATACAGTTAGCTGTAATTATAACCACAATTGTGCATATGAAGTGTTACCTCTATGCCTGAGATACTAATGGCAGGAGAATCTTTTTCTGTTCAGACCTCCCACATATAATGTCTGTGCCTTAAATGATCCTGAATTCTGGATATAGTTTTACCTTAGGGTCACTTTGCTTGCATTGACACAGAGTACTATTTTATATATGTTCCCTAAACACTATCAGTTAATTTTGGCCAATTTTCTTACCTCTATCCAATCAACCTAATACATACGACTTTTTAATTTTACAAGCAATAAAACTCAGGCTATTCTTCAGAGATGATTTCTTACAGATATGCACGATTTATGTTTTCTCCACCTTAATTTGTTATAAAACTGTCTTACACAAATCACTTTCTCTTCTCTATAAAAGCATTAATGTCAGCTCTCAAATCTGCAACCCCTTTTATGCCCCCTAGCTACCAAACATTATACACTGTGTCGACATCGATACTTCTACTCTGGTATGTACAAGCTGACTCAACAAGCAGCTGGGTAAGCAAAATAATAATTTTGCATAAAGATTTGCACCAACAAGAAGCCTCAGCAGATGTATTAAGTTTGGTTTCTTATTTTATCCAGAAAGTTTGAGTAGTCTGCTTTGAAATCTCTACTTATAGTAATTCTGTTTGAGTCAGCCTCCAGTTCAACAATTCTTGTGCTGGAAAGAGGCAGAAATATTCAACTGAAGGGCAAGCAGGACTGGAGTGTGATCACACGAAGGAGATCATTTTCAAATGCCTTGAGCTACATCCATAAGACAAGTTTTCATGAACAGTTGGGATTCTCTAAGATCATGACTTCTACAGCAAAAGGCTGTCTAACCCTCTGCTACTGACACACTACCAATGCTTGTCTCACATTGAGCTAGCATACTTGGGGCTGCTTTTTCCTACCAATCCTTTGGAATTCCATGCTTTTTTAACTGAGACTTTTCACTTGAGCTTTGTGTTTGTATTTGGTGATGGCAACGTGAAAGAACAACAAACAAAATAAGTGAAATGGGAACAGTGTCACATTTTTGTTATACGTTTTACATTTCCAAGAAATAAGCTTTCCTAACTTCATTCCATGTAAAGTATCTCTCTGAAAAAGCTGAATTTGCAAAGACTTACACAGAAAGAACTTTCAGGATACTTGGAAATGTTTAGGTGAAATTGTAATGTACATGTGTCTGGGCAATTAATATACAGAATGACAACTGAAGCTTTTAAATGATGACAGTCTTTTCTACAGAGGACCACTTGTTATAGATCAGTCAGACATAGCAAGGGCTAAGCAAGAGATCATTAAACAAGAGAAACTGAGATGTCTTACCTCTATTGTGCTATGCCTGAAGCACATATTTTGCCCTTACCGTTTCCCCTAATCCCTCTTCCTAAGAGAGACTATGGCCCTTTTTAAACAGTTCAGAGGCCTTCTTGGTTGCTCAGCTCTGCTTCCCAGAGAGACTTGTGAGGTCTTATGTAAAACATAGGTAATGCTGCCTACCTAAAGATTGCTCCTCAGGCCTGGTAGACAGCCATGAGTGAGTTATAGCAGTACTGGCAGCCAGGCCAGGAAGCCTGAGAAGTGTGCAGGAAGAATGATGTACTCTCCTGGAGGCCATGGTATCCTCTTCAACTAACTCTTCAACTACATTCTTAATATCCTTTCAGCTTGTATTTGGATATGAAATGCTATCAACATGTTGTCTTCCTTCAATCCGTTATTATTTAGCAGGGTAGTACACCCTGTCTATGTGCAGAAATATCTCATTATGTTATGAGCACCAGTAACATATACAAAAATAAAAGCAGAGAGACTGCATGTGTATTTTGTGGTAGAACTTGGTCACATTTCACATCATTCTGCAATTACAGCTCTGAACTAATTGCACTGCATCAAGATCTGTGCTGAAAAATAGATGCACTGTACATAAACTATACCAAATGTCTTAAGCAGATATCCTGCTGCTCTCCAGTGCAGTATCTGTGATCTTTGCATACCTTCAACAATAGCCTCACAAACTGCCCAAGCAGATCTGGAAACACATTCTTCAAGTTTCACTTTTGCAGTATGGCCAGCTGCTCGATAACAGCTGATGAACAAATGCATAAAGCATTTACAAAGCATTCGAACACTCCTTGCTTCCTCACAGCTTCACTGTGCATAAAAGGGTTAAGCTAGGGTAAGAGGACTAATGAGTAATGCAGCTGGCAAGAAGTTCTCTTTTCCCCTCTTGCTCACTGGAAAGCTGGCTTTTGTTTCTGCATTCGGCGAATGAACTCATGCAGCAATACCTGTTGGCAAATTGAGGCTTGTTGCACTGCTAAGATACATACAATGCTGCCAAGTCCTTGATATCTTCACAGATCTTTTCTACACAGAGCGGTATGCCATGGACTCATCACACACAGTGTCAGAAGTAACATCCCATTGTCACATGCCAGTCAGAGCTCTCACAACACAGACAGAGAATCTGCTTTGGCCAAAGTTCCTTCACAGCCTTCCCTTTGGATACAGATGAAGATGTCAGCTCCCCATTTAAAATTGAATATATTTTATTTTAAGCATAAAGTATATGGATGAAAAACGTATCATTCTTTTCCCTTCACCCCTACCTACTCCTATAACAGATATTATTAATTTCTTATGACTTGCTGCAGTGATCCATGCATGTGGGGAATAGAAAGAATTTCACACTTACTTGCTTGTTGTATATTTATACAGTTCCAAACACTGGGGCCCTTGATGTGATGGATGCAGAAAGTAGCCTTATAAAGACAGTAAACTATGTAAGGTAATAGTACTCCCTTTTCTATAGGCAGATTCCCTGCTTTGTAAAGTAGCCAAAAAAGCATATAAACTGAATTCCATCTGCCTGTGCCACCATGGTTCCATCAACATTTTGTGTTCCATGGATAGCACTTTGCAAACATTACCTCTCTTGCTTTATGGGTTATCTGTAGGAGGACTTTCAGAGAAACTACCCTTCTACAGAGTGTCTATGGAAAGAAACCTGGCTATTTTAAACAGAATTACAATCTGTCAAGTATGTAGCTTGCTGAACTGCATCCACCCTTCTACTCTGGGAAGAAGCCATAAGCCTGGCCAGACCTAGATGGTTCATAGGCAACCACTTTGTATTTCCTCTGATTTTACTGCTCTTCAGAAAGCAGCAAACTGCTGAATGACAGTCAACTAAAAGATGTTACAAATGCAAGTTACTGGGGATATAAAATAGTATCCTAATTTAACGACCAAGCAAGTCAATAAACAGAAACAATATTCTTATAAAAATTTCTCGTACATAGCAAAAAGAAAAAATATTTATATTAAAATGTATGCATTTCAACATACAACATTAGCTGGATAAAACTGATCAAAGTAGTTGAAGTACTAGACTAAAGACTATAAAGACTTTGAATAATTTAAAGGTCATGATATGATCCATGTAAAGCACTTCAAATTACACAGTCTCATTTTCCAATCATTATATTGTCTATGTGCTAAGATATTGCAGGTATTCCCTGTAAATATACACTTAAGAACAAAGAAACATTTCTGGTTTCCTTTCCACATTCTTCAAAACAGAAAAGAGAGAAGAGAAAAACAAGAATAGATGCCAACCAATAGGTAAGATAGTTCACATCCATTATTAAAGTGGTATAATGAAGTCAGAGCTTCAAGAACTTGTTTGATGTTACAGTTACAATCAACATTTGTTCTGCAAATGAATTTCTAGTTAAATAGAACTGCAAACAGGACAAGAGGACAAGACTTTTCTTTAAATATCAGTATACTTAGTGAAATTGCACATAAGAGTGAAATATTTATATGGAATAAAATTTATTGGATTCCTGTTCACGTTGCTTATCAGGAAAAAGATCACAAAGACTTTCTCTGCTGATACAAAACTTCAAATTTTCCTTCGCAATCTCACTTTTTGTTATCTGAAAACATATTTAGCTATAACACCAAAATGTATGTTCAGAGGTGTCTGCTAAAGATAGGATTAATTTTCATTTAGCTTCATTTATGAACAGCTGTTTACATTCTAAACAGAGTTTGATAATGTACACAGGAGACTGATGGACACAGATTAAGGGTGTACATAAAGCTATTTTCATCAGAAGTCACACACCTATGAGATTTTGCACCCTTTTTGTAATATGGATTCTCATGCAAATGTTCTGAATAACCGAGCTCAATGTCACTGTAAAGCATACGGCAGTACAGTTGGCACCATTCCCTAGTCAAAGAAATACAAATATAAGCTACCCAAATGTCAGATCCTTCTAAGCACCTAAGTTCAGGCAAACATTAGCTCAAAACTAAGTAGGTAAAATAGAACTTTTTTATCTGAATAGCTGCTTTAGATTCTTGAAAGCATCAGCATACAACTGAAGACAAGCGGTTTGAAGTTCCAACTATTAACATAATATGGCTACTATCAGAGGAGGAAGTGTAACACAGAATACTACATTTTGCTTTAATGTTTATCATTTTGTATCAAAAACCAAGAGGCATGAGGAAGACCATAGGCATCCAAAAGCAATCAGAATTTTGGAAAAACTTTGTAGACTAGAGTGGGGAAAATATCCAGACCTTACACTAGAGTGCAGTACAGAGGCATCTGAGGTAGTCTGTCCTGCTGCTGAACAAGGACAGAGCAGTATGAAGGTGTTAATGCCACAGGTCCTTCAGCCTGGCAAAAAAGACATCAACAAGTCTCTGAAAGTCAAGTGAAATAAACGAAAGTGGTTAGGTATAAACATCACTATGCCTATGGATACATTGTGCAAAACACAAAATCAAGCAAAAGCAAATTACAAAGGTCTGAGAACCTTTCTTCTGAAGATGTATTTCCATAAGCATCCAAGATGACTCTTACAATTGATTAAAACATATTAGTCTAACATTTTCCTTTTTTTTTAAATTAAATTTTTCCCCACAAATTTGTTCATGAATACAAACTAACACACACACAGGCATGAAACTAAGTATTAAATTGAACTCAGTATACCTGCTTGCAGCTTTCTAAGAGATGTCATCCAATATTTGTATTTCTTTTAACATGAGCTAAAGGCAATGATAATCCTAGTGATTGGACTATCATTTTCCAGTCATCGCCAGAGACGAAACAGGCTGGTACCTCATTAGCTAGAAAGACAATCATATGAAATGTGATACTACAGAATCACTTTCTTTTCTAGGTGGAACATACATTTCTTAATTAGTATATTGTACAAGTTTCATTTTAACATGCAGACTAAACACCAACAGTTTCCTTTGGCATCCTTGAAGTACTCATAGAAGCATAGAATCGTTTCAGCTGGAAGAGACCTTTAAGATCATCGAGTCCAGTCTTTGTTCCAGTCCTATCAACCTCCAGATCATTTTCCTAAGTGCAACACACAACCATCCACTTCCAGAGACTGTGACTTCACCACCTCCCTGGGCAGCCCCTCCCAATGCCTGACAACCCATTCAGTAAAGAAATTCCTCCTAATATCCAGCCTGAACCTCCCCTGGAGCAACTTGAGGCTGTTTCCTCTTGTTCTATTGCTTGTCACTAGGGAGAACAGACCTACACCCTCCTTTCTACAACTTCCTTTCACATAGTTGTAGAGAGTGATATCTCCCATGAGCCTTCTTTTCTCCAGGCTAAACAGCCTCAGATCTCTCAGCTGTTCCTCATATGAGATGTGCTCCAAATCTGGATACAACAGAAAAAAAGAGATACTCCAACCTCCTGACATCCACCATTTAGATATTTGTAAATATTAATGAGATTTCTCCCACAGTCTCCTCTTATCTAGACTAAAAGAATGACTGAAAGATGAAGGACTAATGTTATCTTCACCATCTGTAAGCTACTTCCACAAGAGAAATAGGAATTGCATCTTTGTCTCCTGCAAATGAACCATCCACACAGGCTCATTTAGCTTGAATGATGAGCATACTTGAGAGTTCTAGCTAAGAAGAGGCTAAGAAATTATTACAAAATTGTAACCTCGACAGTTAAGCTTAACTCCATGATACACAGAATAAGCAACTCCATATTCATTAAGCAGTTATTACAGTAGAATCAATTTTCATTTCATTTCTGTTGGTATCACTTTGGATAGATGCTCTTGTTTATCTTGCAAACAAATTGTGCACAAAGATGCAACAAGTACTCTGTATTTAACCTCATTTCTTAATGAATAGTTGCTAAAACAAAATATTTGTATACTCTGTTAGCAAACTAGTTGGAGAATTTGACAACAAAAGTTATTCACAAATGTATATCTGCTTGATAAGCTTTGACCTGTAAATTTTTTCAACACTTAACTGAAAATATTCAAAACATACAATTTCCTGCCAAAGAGAGAATCCTAAACTTACTAGAGAAAGTTCCACAGAAGATGAGCAATATTTGATTGACTGAGAATGATGCTCTTTGGTATCACTTCAAGCTATTCTTTTAACACTTACTCTGCTGCTTACACACAGATTTCTATTCATGCTTCATTCATAGCAATCTTAAAAATTTTAATGAGTCTTTACAAGAGACACCATAGCTGGAAATAAGGCCACTTCCCTAGTATCTCTTACTCCTTGAGCAGTCTCCAGACCTATACTATAGTTACCTTTGTTTAGTAGGATTGGTGAAAAACCAAAATAAAAACCAAAACCTGCTTTCAAAATCCTACTGGTATGTTTACTGATGACTGATAGTTTCCCAACCAGTCTGTGCAGTCTGTTTTGAAAACACTTCCAACCTATATTAACCTATATGACCAGGAATATAACAGCCATTCAATCTAATAAACAATTGATTGTACCATAAAAGTACTCACCAGACACATCTACACATATATCTGTATCAAAGAGCACCCAGTTTACTATTAATGTATAGTACCAAAGTAACTCCTGGCCAATACCTGCTTACTGAGTCAATGCTATGCATTACTCCCTGTACTCCCACAGAACCTCATGTGGCAGAGCTTTAAAGAGACCCTCAGGCCCAGCTATGCAGTGGGACTTCCAATTCCCTCTGGAGAATAGAGAGATCTACTGGAATGCACATTATTAATTTGAATAAGGTAACTAGGAAATAGATAATTCTCACATATTGAGAGAGAGCAGACGTTGGCCTAAAATATCACAAACGCACACAAAAGACTCAGTAGTCTCCTTCTATCTGAGACCTTAAACCCTTCTTGTGTCATGGACTTCATCCTATAATGTGGACACTAGAATCTCAGAATTGGTTCCTAATTGCAACTTGGAATAAAAATGAATTTAAAGTAATGAAAATTTTCACAATATGAAATACCTGTTTCACTTAATATCTAATATTCAGCTTGATTTCAGTTTCTAAGTTTACTTGTATTTCTCCCCATGGAAAGGCTTTCGTTTGCTTGTTTCTAAATTTGAGGCAAGAAGCTCCTGGATCACAATAATAAATAATGGTATTTGGCTGCTTCTGGCCTACAAAAGCACAGAGACTATATTTCAGCTCTCAATGAATGCAGGCGCTTCTAGGAACAAGATCACTGGAAGTCAGTACCACCTGCTACTACTGTTACTTAGAAGAGATATCCAGAAATAATAAGCTGTCAATTCTCTTTCAAGCTCAAACACTGCTTCTGCTATACTTTCAAATATGGCAGTACAATCTATACTTAAATCCTACAGCTCAAAAAGACAGATTTACTTCAAGTATGTGAAGTTTATTCAGTGTGATTAATTTATATGAATTATATATCATCAATATAATAATTTCATCTGAGATGCTATAGTAAGCCATAAAAAGTTTTAATCAGAAGAAAAATATTGACATTAAAAAACAAAGACCCCCCACAACCCACTAAGGAATTTTTCTTTTGTGTCTGTTTTCCAAGACTATTGTTAGTAGTTTCTACTGAGCCTAGAGATGATGCTAATTTAAAATAGTCAATTACCTATTTAAAAGTTGAATCAGCTCTCGATTTTAATGCTATGGTCCTTCAAGCCCTATTAATACCTTTGGAGCTTAAACAAAGCAAAATGAGAATGTTTTAACTGAAAAAAAAAGCAAGAAAAACACTGTTTTAGTATAAATATTTAATTATGCAATAACAGTTGCCTTTTTTATTTCAATGGAACTGGTGTTTTCTGTAGCTATGAAACTTCAATGGTTCATAACAAGTCAATAATGTAAGTTCCTAACTCAAATACAGAGGTAAAAAATGAATAACTTAAGAGAAATGCCTTGGAAGTTTGTTATTAAGATCCTTAATTTAGGAACATTCCATGATCAAATTCCTTTCTTCTTCTGTAACATCAAGGCTTAATAAAAACAGAAGTTTGTCTACCTTTTAATCTCATTTTATCACTCCACTGGTATGCTAATCTGTCATCTAGGTGTGGAAATCAGAGACTACAAACGTTAATTAAAATGACACAATTCGGTGTGGATCCAAAGGAAGCCATGAAGTTCAGGGCTTGAATTTCTGTAAGTGTTCTGTGGAAAGGTCAAGCTCAAACATGTACAAATGCAATATACAATGGCATTATTTTTGTGTAGCCATAGTGAAGCGGTGGAGAATTACTGCTGTAAGATGATACACATTTCATATGAAAGGAACAAACTTAATATTTAGCTACTATATAGATTAAACCTGCCACTTAATTTGATCTATTTCAAACACACGTCTTTCAAGGGCCATATTTATGCAATTTTGGTAAAAATAACCTGTGGCATGATGATTCTTAAAGAGATACTCCAGGAAAAGCTATGCAAGAACAAAGTGCTTTGTGTCCAGTGCTTTTATTCTACCTGCAAGAAAACTCATTGACTCATTTTCTTAAATATATATTCTTAATTTTCCTTATCTTTAAACACTCATTTCACTCATTTGTTTCCACATAGCCAAGATCATTATGGGGAAACTTATGAAAGAGAATTGATGTCTGATGACTGAATTGTTATAAATAGCAAGCATTCATGTTAGAACTTACCTTGAAGTTTATGCCACTTTTGTGTTCTCTAGAAGCATCCAACAATGCTTCACTCTACTTAACTCTCCTGACACAGAACCTGTAATAATATTGGCAAGTCCTAAAACAAAAGGGCTTCTGTATTGGGCAAACATAAATTCACTTTAAGTTCAGGAATAGAATACAGGCAAAAACCACAATGCAAATAAAGATAAAACTTAAGGGAAGCATTTATTTGAGGAAATAGATTGAAGTAAAATCAATGCACATATTCTCATGCCTACAAACATTGAAGTTCTACTGAAAAATTGAGTTAACATTCTTGTCAGCAGGACAGCATGGGCACTGGAGTTTTAAACTTATGGATCCTATCCAATTTTAAATTTGACCTTGCAGCTCACCTTTAAGGACCTGACTTTTTTGGTCTCCAGATGAAGTTGGCAGATTATTTTAAGTGATCCACTGCAATCGTTATGAAATCTGCACGATTAGCAGGAATCAGGGTAGGAACATACTCTGTATACAATGCAGCAGCTTATGACATAATAAATGATCTTGAATCAACATTTTTTTGGTAACAACAATTTGTACCAACAGTACTTTCTGTATGAACACTGCACATTCAAACAATTGTTCTTTCTGACTACAAGATACTAGATCTGATAAAACAGATCTCCTCAATATTGTTTCAAAGTGGTCTACAGTATACAGCTTTTCAGAAGATGCACCTACCGGTTGTAATTGCTATATGACAAATGACATCTTTTATTTCATGATTTTAAAACCAGACAGCTACACTGAATGCTATAAACTTAAAATTTCAGTAGCTCTTTAGATTTAAACTATCTCCACTTAAAATTTGAATTTAGATGTAGGAAGAAACACTACTTTTGGACTTTGGTATTTTTGAACATTTGTTAATACTCTTGACCCATTTACTGTCATCTCACACTCATGTGACGTTAAAGATAGTGTCAGAAATAGTATTTTTTAAAATATTAGATAATCTTATTCCTAAAAGCAAAATTAAATTAAATTAAAAGAAAAGGTTACATTTTCTCTACCGACCTCAAAGCCCACTCTCTCTTTTCTTGCTACAGAAATAATTTCATGAATACTTATGATTAATTAGCAGTTAAAAACCTAGATTCCTTAATTTATTTGCAAAAATCACAAGATATTATTCTTCGTCATATTCACTAGTTGAATATACATACAACACATTTAAAATGTATTATATTGGGTTTAAACTGAAATGAAGTTGGAAGTCTACATAGTAGAAATTATATTTACATAGCAAACACCATTAAAAAATAAAGTCCCTTATAAAAAACTCACCATGTTTAGCATTCCAAATACTTTCTGATTTACATTTTTATGTCTCATGTCCTTGAATGCTCTAAGTATATCCTCTACTAAGAAATATATTATATATTAAAAAACTGTAAATGTAAAAGCAGACCATGCAATATTTCACAGTTTATTCTTCTATCCAGACTGAAGTAAAGGCGCTTAACAAAGTGAAGAATTAAAAGAGGCGTTAATAGGTGTCAGTTGTTAAAAACATGTAAACAAGAATAGTGAAGAGTTTTTGGTTGTCTTCTCCAGTCACTGCTTGTTTATGAGCAATATAGGCAGCTGAGTACAGCTTAAGAGGCCTTAAAGACAGTATGGGCTTGAAATAAAATGCTAAAGGCTCCACATATAAATTCTTACTGAAATTATGAATTAGTGCAATTACAATTTTTTTGCAAATACGTGTAAGCATCAATAGCGGAAAATTAAAATGCTTTCTACCTAAATTCTTCATGAAGCAAGCCTCAGCGCTTTGTAATACTTTCCTGTCGTAAAAGTGCCAAGTATTTACAATTTGCAGATGAGATCATACTCCGAAAATGTTCACGTCAGTGAAATGAGGAGGGGGTTGTCAGGAGAAGGGTTGTAGGATGGCGCCATTGGCGTGAGCAAAGCTGCCTCAGTGGGCTCTGCCTTTCATTGGCCACTCCGGACCACTGAAACAATATTTGCTGGTTGCTATGCAGACAAAAATCACTGCCAATTCATCCTATTAACAAGACTGAACTTGGTTCTGGTTGATAAGAATGGTTATTATTTGAATAACTTGTGCTGATAAAATACTCCCCACAGGTAAAACTGATAGTTTTTATAGGCTTGAAGAAAAACTCTTGCCTTGCAATCTCTCATTTAACAGAAATTTTTGATTGCATACAATTTGACAGTCTTACTTTTCGGCAGATTTGGAGGATGATTTTTCATATTTTTTCAAAGGGTATAAAGAATTTGTAGAGTATTTTAATAATATCAACCCACAGGTTAAATAATGATTCTCAAATAGTTTTACGATTTATATATTTTTTTTTTTTTTTTTTTTTAAGCCAGCTGGAGCTGTGCATCTGACAAGCTGACTTTATGCATCTTATGAATAACTACTGAGGGCTCTGAGCTTTCAGTATGGTATTTGACAATAAAAGACATTACGGACAATGCTAGTATGTTATAAAAAGTATTTCTAGAAGTTAAGCACTAACATGCTAGGAAATGACAAATACAAAACATCTATTCTTGAGAGAATTCACTGAGCAGGTAACAGTGTTTGGGAGAATAAAGGATGTGACTAGTTGTTACCAGGTTTCACCATCAGTTGCGAAGGGTACAGGAAGTGCAACTGTAAAGACCTGAGAGTCTGAAGGGGAACTATTCTCACACCATTTGTCCTCAACTTGATATATCCATACCTATTCTTGTTCCATCTCTTTCATAACCTTGCCTTCATCAGACAACATTAAGACTTCTTTACTACACAAGGCCTACTTGTAATACAACTATTAATATATTACATCCTTTTAAATTTCCTTTTACATTAATACTTCATAAGAAACTTCTTTTTAGAATCAAAACTGTTACATAAAAGGTGGCATCATTGTTTTGCAAATGGGATTGTAGAACACAATTTGAAATATTTAGGAACTGTTTTTTTTTTTTCATAGAATACACTATATGTATTTAGAGCATCTTTTTTTTTACTTTCAGAAGCAACTGAAAACACTGACTTCAGTACCTCAAGTAATATGCTTTATTTTCAGTATTCATTCAATATTATGTCCTTCAGCTTCAGGAAAAATAAGCGGAATCCTACAAAACTCCTTCCTTGATTGTACCCCTCATCTCATGAGTAAGATATGGAGAGTAAGTGGGCGAAATGTGATTACATAATAATATACTCTTTAGGTGTAGATTTGTTTTCTACATTTCAAGTCCTTGACTTTATAACTTCAATAATTCTTTATAATTGAAAGTATTTTTATGTTTCTTAGAAGGAGCTGATAAAGTAAGATCTGTGATGCAGCATCACAGAAAGCTACAGAATTGCATAAGAACCTTTTAGTCTACCGTGAGAACTACTGGCTTACTAAATATCGAGTGAGACAGTTGAACACTATTGTCCTCATCCATCCAGGTATTATCGTTTCTACATCTATAGCTCTATCTCTAGGCAGCCTTAATCCCCCCCTGTTCTTCAGATTTCTTGTCACAGGCCCAATGTTACCTTGCCCTCATTTAATTATTTTTCTATTCCATCTCCTTCCATCGATCCCTACTAGATCACAGTTCCAGTGTTGTTATCTAGGCACTGAGTCATTCACTACTCCTCCATTTTTCAAGTGCTTTCATCTGATCAGCTCCCAGTTTGTTCACAGCTCCCAGTAGTGGCCTCTTAGGTCAGCTAGTGCTGACCCGAAGTGCAAGCTGCTCTCTTGAACAAAGCTTCTCTTCACACTGTCTCTTTAGCCCATTGGAGAACATACAAGTCCATCAATCCATAAAGGCTTCAGGCTGATTGAATTGTGTTTCAGAGATTAACATAGCCAGTAAAAACATAATCTTTGCTTTAGGGCAAAATTCCTCAATCATGGAAACACATATAAACCTAGGAAGAACTGCAGGTTATAACTTGGTCAGCTCTGGGTGGATTTTCATAGGAGTGGCAAAAGGCACATCTCTAGCACAAAGGTTGCCCTGTATCAAATTTCAAAATTTGCCCTAAAGAACTGGCAGGAATATATACACATTACTGGGTAGCATTTTCTTTTAATTCAGGCAAATTAAACACCTAATTTGCTGCTCATTCCCCTCTTAAAAAGAAAAAAAAAATAAATCCCACATCCTTAGCTGTCACAAAATCCTTCCCAGAACCTTTTAATTGGTTGAGACTTTTGAAGTTAAGGGATAATGCAACCACAGTCAGCAGATCTTCAAAGGAGAGAAACAATTAAGAGAGGTGTGGATGCCCCCAAAGAAATAATTTATGATATGACGTCATTACAGTATCTGGCATCATGAATCAGAATGCACACAGTGCTAACACAACTGATGCTGATTCTCCCATGCTACAAGTGGTAGAATTTCTGCATGAGACTGACAGAAAGAAAGAATAGCACATTCCCTCCCATGACATTTTCTGTTGCAACATTCATCCTACTCCAGGAACAGATGGGATCAAATTGCCTTGGTGTAAGACAATGGTTGTGGGTCTGAGTGTTAGTTCCCCCCATGCCTCCAGACCCTAACGGTGCTTTTTTAATTTATGCAACTATCGCGGTTGTTGAATCATTCATTTTCTCAAGAAGTATCACTGTCAGAATTGATATGGTAAATGTAATCCAGGTAGTGACTTTTTAAAAGGATTATAAGCCAAAGTTCATTTTCTGAAATAGAAGTTATTCAGCACATACTGGGACAGCTTTGCCTCTTTAAATAGAATGGGGTTCAACAATTTCCAGTCATCTTCAGCAAAAACTTATTTCACTGTTCAAATTTCAGCAGCATACCTTCTCCTGTACAATACATAAAAATATAACAGTTCTTTTAAAGATTCATTAGGGACCAAAACCCTTTTAAGGCTGATTTGAAATCCTTCCAAACTTTTAGAGTCTTACCCTTCCTCCTGCCCTGCCCCCTCAGTGCTATGTAGCTGCATACAATGGTCTTTCCACTAAGATTTTAAAATAAATGAACAAATTCAAATAGTAAAACAAACAGGAGAGAAGATCATAATTGCAGCACCCTTCACTGCACTTTTCAGGATTTATTACTGACATTGACTATGCTAAGAGTCAGTTCTATTCAGTGAAATACTGCAAATACGGTATTTTAGTGTTTGCCTTTACAGTGACACATTTGTACAATACAGTCATGAATAGCGTATGCTGTTCTCTAGTACATATTCCAGTATACTATTGTTCCCTAGTAATAAAAGTCCTTCGTAAAACAATGATATTCTGAAGTTTTTCCCATCTCCCCACCTAATTAAAGCTTATTTTAAATAAATACTGAAAAAGAGACTGCAGACTGCTTTTCAGACAAGAAGGTTGTTCTCCAAGGTGACAATCTAATTCTAGAAAGCAGTGTGAAATGAAGCTAGTGTCTCTAAAAATATATTACTTTTCAAGTTACTTGATACCTTCAGTCTCCCAAAGAAAATTTCCTTCCCTGGCTGATGTCCAAAGAGATTATATAGTAAGAGGCCATATCCTTTTGCCTCTCATTATCTAGGCTATATTTCATACTATTACAATGTAATCAAAATACTTCCTTTCTATCCTATATTTGGCACTAACACAAATCAACATTTTTTCCATTGGTATTTTTAGATAGCGACTCTGAAGAAAAATATCATTGAATCTCAGCATTTCTTCATTGTGCCTTCACACTGTGATAAAGATCAAAAGTATTCCGTTAGATCTATGGTGACTACTCTCGAAGGGTTCTCAAGCTATAATGTTTCATGAAGCATAACATTGGAAAAGTGAAAAGGGATTCAAATATTAGGTGAAAGAATACTTTTATTTTTCTCAACCCAAAATAGACATGCCAGAAGAGCCATTTATAGAAATAATCTAATCACATAGAAATAAGAAAAGCCACTCAGATACATTTTAAAAACTTACAGCAATTATTTGACATTTGTTTTTCTCACTTCAAGTTCCTTTCCTGCTTTCTGTGGAAAAACAACAACAAAGCACAGCTCTGTTTTGAAATTAAGGTAACAGAGCTTACTGGTCTTACTGAAGTTACTGAGTGCATGTATAATTTGTCTTACTGCAAGGAGTGGGTTTTTTATCATCATGTGAACAATAGAGGGGTTTGCATGAGAGTTATGGTGTGTTGTAAAGCCATGGTAGACTATTAATTTCTCAGAATCAGTATCTGTTTGTATGCATGGAACAGATTTCAGCACATACATGTGTATTTACTTTCAAGAAGCAGAATAAAGGAACTGGGAGTTCTAGACTCTACTGGTAGCTCTGGAATGGGACATAATGCTCTCGTTACAACCACCACAGCTAAGTACAGACTTATGATCCTTCTCTATAACAGAGTGACTTCAGGAAATTCTATAGCACATTTGAGAGGTGATTATACTTGACGTGCAGTGGAGCTATGAAAATGCAGTAAAAGCCAAGTTCAATGAAAATTGCAAAACTCACGTAAGGTTAATGGAAAGAGTTAAAATCACCATTATCATATTCATAACTTACAGCAAGCTCTATCCATTCAGTTTTTCCTTGTGCTTACATCCTTGACTGATACTTGCCTTTCTTGCATCTTAGGCCATCTCTGCTCTGTACGAACAGTAAGTAGCCAAAGAATGTTGGGATATCTATTGTACTACAGATTTCTTTAGTTCTGCAACCTGATTATGTCAGATAGAACATCAACTCTTTTCAAACAGCTAGCTTGTTCTGCCTCTAAATTCTTCTAACTGATGTCTGCACTTCAATGCAAGGGTTTCAAACTTGAGAAAGAAATAGAAAGTATGGTAATGTGTCAGAATCTTGAAATAAGTCTCCCAGTTTCTTGTTTGGTACACTGCCATTCTGATAAAGGGTATTTTGTAATTAAAACTGATTGTGCAACACACTTGCTTTCTTGAAGCTTAGAAGTATGAACAAATTGTTAGAATACTGAAAGTCAGGAGCTTCAAAATCAACTTAGCATGCAGCCTTCTCTTGCTTCAGTTAACTAACAAATGAGAACTGGACACTTGCAAGCAATTTCAAAATATTACTGCAGAGTTATCATTAGCTTTAAATAAGTTCCTTGGAATGGAGTATTTTGTTATGTATTGTCCTCCTATTTATTCAGGACCTTGGGTTTAAGCGAACCCTTTAGTATGAGTGCTTGCATTATGGGCAGTACTAAAACAGTGATCTCCCCTCTCTCTTCCTTCTTTGCCCCTCATCCCCAAAAAAAATAGTGACATTAAGAATAATTTAAAACTTTTCCAGAATTATATTGAATGACTTCATCTGCCAGAAATTAATCTCTCTGCAGCCTAAATGGTTAATCTGAAAAATTTTGGCACGCCATCCTGAATGTTGTCACTAAACATGCTAAGGAAAAGATGGTTATCAGGGGGAGTCAACACGGATTCACCAAGGGGAAATCCTGTTTGACCAACATGATAGCCTTCTACAGGGGCATAACTGGCTGGGTAGATGAGGGGAGAGCAGCGGATATCATCTACCTTGACTTCAGCAAGGCTTTTCACACTGTCTCCCATAACATCCTCATCAGAAAGCTCAGGCAGTGTGGATTGGACGAGTGGACAGTGAGGTGGATCGAGAGCTGGCTGAATGACAGAGCCCAGAGGATGGTGATCAATGGCACAGAATCGAGTTGGAGGCCTGTGACCAGTGAGGTTCCAGAGGGATCAGTTCTGGGGCCAGTCTTGTTCAACATCTTCATCAATGACCTAGCTGGGGAGACAGAGTGCACCCTCAGCAAGTTGGCTGATGACATCAAACTAGGAGGACTGGCTGATTCACCAGAAGGCTGTGCTGCCGTTCAGTGGGTTGAGAGATGTGCAGAACTCATGAGGTCCAGTTACAAGTGCAGAGTCCTACACCTGGAAAGAAACAACCCCATGCAGCAGTACAGGCTGGGGATTGAGATTTGCTGGAGAGCAGTTCTACAGAGAGAGACCTGGGAGTGTAATAAACTGTAAGTAATAAACTGAATATGAGCCAGCAATGTGCCCTCGTGGCAAAGAAGGCCAATGGCATCCTGGGATGCATCAAGAAGAGTGTGGCCAGCAGGTTGAAGAAGATTCTGTTTCTCCTCTCTTCTGCCCTGATGAGGCCTCATCTGGAGTCCTGTGTCCAGTTCTGGGCTCCCCAGCTTGAGAGGGACAGAGAACTTCTGGAGAGGGAGTCCAGCTCAGGGCCACCAAGATGATCAGGGCACTGGAACATCTTTCTTAAGAGGAAAGACTGTGGGAACTGAGACTGTTTAGTCTGGAGGAGAGGGGATTGAGGGGGGATCTTATTAATATGTACAAATATTTAAACGGTGGATGTCAGGAGGTTGGGACATCCCTTTTTTTCTGTTATATCCAGTGACAGGACAAGGGGTAATTGGATGAAGCTGGAAAACAAAAAGAAAAACTGTTTCACTGTGAGGGTGAGGTAGCCCTGGCACAGGCTGCCCAGGGAGGTTGTGAAGTCTCCTTTCTTGGAGATCTTCAAGACCTGCCAGGATGTGTTCCTGTGTGACTACCAGCTGGTGCACGTAGTGGCTAGATCTCTAAAGATCCTTTCCAATCCCTATCATTCTAAGATTCTTCAGTGAGCCAAGAAAAGATTCACTTTTATTGTACAGAATTCGCTTAGTAAACTTAACTGAGCAAGTTATTTAACTGATCTTATAGCTGAAACTATCCTACTTCAGATTATGCAAGAAAGTTTAATTTTAGAAGAATACTGGATGTCTGCAATATTTTAGAAGTTTTCCTTGTCCCTTTCCCTTTGGCCCACAATAAAAAGTCGTTTTGGGGGTCAAGATGAAATACTCCCGATTGAACATTTGATATTGTGTGGTTAGACAGTTCCTCTTGACTCTTTTCAAAAACACAGTAGCTCCTTAAACTACCTCATAGAACTTCAAATAGATGACAATCTAATTCTCAGCTACTCAGACATTTTGTTTTGCAGTCATAATGCCTCAAATAATACTTGTGATACACTAAGTACAATATGAATCCTACATTCACTGCAATAAATATGAAGAATGACTAATTAGAGACTTCACAAAACCACTTAGACTTACAACTGAAAAAATGAGATCTTCTCAAAATTTAGCAGAAATATGCCTGAGTGTGTCAGGCACTATTCCTATATTTTAATTTCCAGCATGTATGTTTAAGTAATCTTCAATATGTTGTATTATTTATGCTCACTGTAGATGTATATTTTTATTTTAATTACAGTAAGGAAATGCAAAGAATATTTCTTTATGTTTTCACAAGTGAATTTCCCTTAGATTGATATTCATGTGCCTACTTCCTGAGATTACGCTCTTAATTCATTGCACAACAAAGACACCAAGAAAGTCCACATTAAATAGCCTACTGTCACTCCTTATGAAGGTGTAAATAATTATTTTTTATCAAATATTAGATGTACCCTGCCATTGAAATCCCTTATAGTTCAGATAATAGGTATTAAGAAAAATCATTATACTTTTCAACACCTGAATTAAAAGTTCAGTACTGTTTTCACCTTAGAGATTGCACGCAATACACATGGAATGGGTAATGGAATAATGTTTAAATCCCCTCCTCCCAGCCCTCACATGCCACTGTCTTTTAATTTCAAATACTCAAAGTTTTTGATGCTTCCATTCTTAATGACCACTTGATTTTTTTTCACCTTTACTGATTTTAATTCAGTAATGGATTTAACAACTTTTTGACAAACAATGAGGAAGAAGGCCTTTTAGTTCCATGAATCTTATCTTTAATGTCTTCTATATGACCAACAATTTTGAGGGAGATGATATAACTGGATGGTTTCAATTTTGAGCATGGAGGGGAAAAAATAGTAAGAAATAGTTTCTATGTTGTTCTTGTACTTCAGTAATATAATATAGAAAGCAAAAATAAAATGTAAGCATGAAGCTTTTCCCTGTAGACTATTCACCAAACAGTATTTGACAAAGAATTCAAAGGTTGAAGACGCAATCAACAATTACAAGAAAGAATTACTCTAAAGAACAACAAAAGAGCAGTTTGATGTAAGAACTTCAAGTTGATGACAGACCTGTTCTACTTGTGGGAAGACAAGGAAAACCAGCATCACTCTATAGAAGTGAAGTACAGCCCAGCTTAGACACAACTAAACATACTAGTTCAGTTGAGGCAGTTTAAAAAAAAAAGAAAAAAAAAGATAGCAAGAGGCTAAAGAAGACATACAAAGGTACTAGGCAAAATTCCTAACTGTATTCTAGTGGAAGGAAAAGCATCTTGGCAAAATACCTTGCAAAATATTCAGGAACTTCCCTGATCTAACTGACATTCCTTGCAGCTGTTTCCACAGCCTGCTTTGATCTCCAAATTGCATTCAAAAACCACACCAAACCTGAGGAAAGAAAAATCTCTAGAACTACATTCTGGATGTTATGTACGAGTGGGACTGCCATGCACTGTGAATGAGAAAACATTCTGAATACCTAAACGAAACTGTAGGGAGATATGAAGACTCCTGGTAAACAGATGTAAAAGGTTATGAAGTAATTTGATTTCACAAAGAAATACTTGCCCTTCTATGAAAAGAAATTGCTGTTTCTTGAAATAGAGCTTTTAAGAAAAGTGAAAACAGGAAATGCACAGACAGTACTATTAAATGTTTTTCCACAAAAACAACAACAACAAAAGGTATCACTTGTACGTTTTTAGGTCGAAGTCTGAAGTTGATTTCTAAAGCAAAATTCCACATTATTAATATGGAGAAAAAAGACTATTATTAAAAAAATAGGATTTCACCTGTTCTGTTGTATGTGATGGTAACCACATCTTCCCTACAATGTTCTACCTGTAGTTTAATGAATAGAAAAAAAGGATATTTCTATTGAAAGAAAATATGTAAATGTGTGGTTGGCATGAAAGGCAGTTAGACTGTGATATTCCCCCAAATCTGCTCCCAGGAAGCTCTGCACCTCAGTTTCGTCACATACGAGAAGGAGATAAGAATGAGATCTTTGGCTACAATAGTGGGAGTCCTCCTTAAGGAGATGTCAAAACCAGATTGAAAGAGTGAAAAAAAAATTCCAGTAAGGGCAGTGCCTAAGGCCTCCCTCTAACATTCCTAAGTAGTGGCTGTTTCCTCAGTTCTTTCATAAATAGAGTGTTTGCATGTACTGTCCTTTTCTTCCACTGCCAATTCACAGAATGCCTTAGGCATATATGGGAAGAAGCATGAACAGGGTCCGTGGTTCCTCACGTCTCCCACTGTCAGACATTTGCATTCCAAGAGTCTTTATTAGGTGTGTCAAAAGAACCTTTCTAAGGAATCAAAAGTTGCTTATTTTACCTCTGACATTCCTTATCTAAGGAAGCTATTGCCATACTCTCCATGGGAAAACACAGATAAGCACCAAAAGTGCAGTTGAAGTGTTGCCAACTACCACTATGCAAATTTCAGTAAATATTAAAAGCTGACACTTCACTTTGAATTGTGGTGTTAGACACGTTCTTCTCACCTAGGTACCTTAGAAACAGCTCTGCATTTCTTAAGGCAGCAAAGGGTAACTAGGCTATTTCAAGAACAATTTTGGTTTTGCTTCCAGCTTTGCTTTTGAAAACTCTTGCTGATTGCAACAGCAATCTTAATAGAATGAAATGTAAACTGGGTGTAAAAGGAACTTAAACCTGAGTGAGGATTTCCATATATAAACTACTATGCTTATAGTATAAATCCTATTGCAATACTGAATCAGGTTTCAGGTTGCAATACTCCCTGCTGCAAATGTTAAGACTTTTTGTTTTGTTTTGTTTTGTTTTGTTTTGTAAAAAGGAAAATGTTTGGGTCAACTGAAATTACTGCAACTCCTAGTTTCATTACTGGTGTAGAAAAAAGGAAACTGGCACTGCACTGTACAAACCGAAGTCAAGAACAGATTTGTCAGGCAACATATTTCAGTTGGAAAACAGACTTCACTCAAGTTCACAGGAGATTCCTACCACATCCTACAAAACTCATCTCAACATGGGCCTTTCTTGAAAAATAAAGTTGAATTTTGTTTTCCCAAAGATTAGTATAAATTATCTTCCTCTCACCTGAAAATGGAGAACCAGTAGCCTAGATTGATTAACACGCTCTAGGAGAGACATTAACCTTTACTAAAAGAACTTCATTTCTTCTTGTAAGATATTCAAGACAAAGAAGAGAAGTAAAGAAGAAAATCAGAAAACGTATTTTTTGTAGATTGTTTCCTATTTCTTTGTATGTGATCCCCTGCAATGTTGAATACCCATTCCATAACTTAAATAATAATCCACTGTTGGACAATGTTGATTTTGCATCAACAATATAAAAACATGTGACTAGAGATAATATTCCTGTCCAACCCAATTTTCACACTCCTTTTTTTAACACCAAAGGGTGAGGAATGGATACTTTTCCAATCTAAAACATCATATCACAGCATTTTAGGAAGTTAAGTAAAGGAGTAAGGGGGACCAAAAGTCTGCAAAACAACATTATCCTGGCTATTCTCTTTGCTCTATCATATGTTGAGGATTGAGTTGTCTTAACCACACAGTTGTACAACAAAAAGAGATAGATAACTGGACTTAAGTAACAAATTTCCAAATTTCTGAAAAACTCCATTTGCTAAAATTAAAGTTTTCATTTGCACCCTAAACTCCACAAAATTGCCCTGAATTCTGAATTAAGTATGAAGAATCCCAGGAAAATTCTTTGCAAACTGAGAGGTTTATGCAATAAACCTCATTACGATATGAGCTGATTAACTTTCCAAAAGTTCTAAAATTCCAATTTACATATAATAAACTACAGTGTTCTTTCTAGAAGTAGAAACATTATGGATAGTGTTACATACATTCAACCTAGAGATGTTTGCTGGGACAACAATATCCACTTTCATGTTAACATTTAACTCTTTTCCCATTTCCTGCTAGAACGCAGTATTTAAGTTATAGGTGAGCAAGTTAATCTTTCAGAATGCCAGAACAAAACACAAATTGTCATACTATGATAATAGTACAGCAAATCGGGATCATTCTTGGGATCCACATGGCAATAGAGGTACATGCCACGATTTTTTTTTCAGTTTGAACTACATAAACATTACANGTGCCTAAGGCCTCCCTCTAACATTCCTAAGTAGTGGCTGTTTCCTCAGTTCTTTCATAAATAGAGTGTTTGCATGTACTGTCCTTTTCTTCCACTGCCAATTCACAGAATGCCTTAGGCATATATGGGAAGAAGCATGAACAGGGTCCGTGGTTCCTCACGTCTCCCACTGTCAGACATTTGCATTCCAAGAGTCTTTATTAGGTGTGTCAAAAGAACCTTTCTAAGGAATCAAAAGTTGCTTATTTTACCTCTGACATTCCTTATCTAAGGAAGCTATTGCCATACTCTCCATGGGAAAACACAGATAAGCACCAAAAGTGCAGTTGAAGTGTTGCCAACTACCACTATGCAAATTTCAGTAAATATTAAAAGCTGACACTTCACTTTGAATTGTGGTGTTAGACACGTTCTTCTCACCTAGGTACCTTAGAAACAGCTCTGCATTTCTTAAGGCAGCAAAGGGTAACTAGGCTATTTCAAGAACAATTTTGGTTTTGCTTCCAGCTTTGCTTTTGAAAACTCTTGCTGATTGCAACAGCAATCTTAATAGAATGAAATGTAAACTGGGTGTAAAAGGAACTTAAACCTGAGTGAGGATTTCCATATATAAACTACTATGCTTATAGTATAAATCCTATTGCAATACTGAATCAGGTTTCAGGTTGCAATACTCCCTGCTGCAAATGTTAAGACTTTTTGTTTTGTTTTGTTTTGTAAAAAGGAAAATGTTTGGGTCAACTGAAATTACTGCAACTCCTAGTTTCATTACTGGTGTAGAAAAAAGGAAACTGGCACTGCACTGTACAAACCGAAGTCAAGAACAGATTTGTCAGGCAACATATTTCAGTTGGAAAACAGACTTCACTCAAGTTCACAGGAGATTCCTACCACATCCTACAAAACTCATCTCAACATGGGCCTTTCTTGAAAAATAAAGTTGAATTTTGTTTTCCCAA
>WBNH01010045.1:0-21799 GCA_013401255.1 Urocolius indicus
TATATATATATATATAAAAATGTCATTTGTTAAGGAAGTTGGAAATTACTAATTTGACAAATTTTCATTTAGAACATATACCACTGAAAATAAAATACAATACCTACAAGTAACATACAGTAAAAATACAGATCTGGAATCTAGGGATATGCATTTCCTAGTGTGCTCATACCAATTCAGACCCAAAGACATTACGTTTTAGACAATAAGAACCAATTGCATCTTGCGGTTTCTCACAATACTCTTAACAAAACCTACATATATAGAAATATACTAAAAAACAATTGTAAATATGCTCTGCAAGACCAACATGGACGACCTTTTTCAATATTTAATCAAGTTATTAATCAACACTTGAAGTTTTTAAAGTTTAATCCTAAATAATAATAAATCTTGCTCATCAGCAGCTTTTTTAAGAACCAGACACTAACTTCAAGTAGAAATGAGACTTGTAAAGACACTGGAAAAAATAGATAGCTTAAGATTAAATCGGTAAATCAGACAGCTGTGCAGGGAAAAAAAGTATTACAAAGTATTATATTTCTTCTCCCTTTTGTATATAAACATTTTTGTATTTACTCATAAAACTGTCAGGAAAAAAAACATCTTCTACATCATCCCTATGAATCTAGAAACACAAAAAAGTCTGCAGAAATTAATACATTGAACTTAGACTGGGAAGGAAACTCATAGACACTTTGTAAAAGAAAAAGCAGCTAGCTTGAGTAATTAAAATGAGAAAGCTTAAACTGAACATAGTTTTGGACAACAGTCACCTTCAAAATGAGGTTCAATGGCAAGCAGGAGAAAAAACCTGCACTGGAAGTAGGCTTGGATGAGCAGCAAGGACTGCTGCCTCATTATTTCAGATCTCACCATTATCAAACGACCAACTTTGATGCTATATATTGAATTTTCATATTTGTTTTTCCTTTAAGTTGATTACTTTTTCCCATCAGGTTCCTACAAAACCTCAACAGCAGAGCTCAGCTGTTGACAGATGGCTTACTAACAACATCACACTTAGAAGACAAAACTGCAATGCAATGAATCATCTCAGCAGAGAAGTTCTGTCAACTGTTCCATCTCAAAAGTGTATTAACATATACAGGTTTTCTGCAGGAAAAGGCTACGCCTTCTCTTCTACCCCGTTTGTCTGATTAGTTTAAGGCAATTGAAAGCTTTCCATCCAGAGTGCCTGGCTCTCAGTCAGCACAACATGGTCACAGCATGTGGCAGCTTCAAGATCAGACATTAGGTCTTCCTGAAGCAATGCATAGTGGAGACAGAGAAGGACAGAGAGGCCCTAGTACAGGGCTTCCACCAGCTCTGCAGCAATTGGACAAGTTTATCAATACTAACGTGTAGCCACTTCTGGAGATCATAAAAATAAAGTCAGGCAATTAATGAAGGTGTCCTGCACAGATACACACTGTAATAAAGAACTGAAAGCTGAGGACAGAAGCAGTCCCATCTTTTCTATGCTTCTGTTAAGGTAAACAATAAAACACACACGTAGCCTCAACAAAACTTTTTTACTTCAAGCAAAACACATCTGGCATTAAAAGGGGGCCTCTTACCTAAAGCCAAATCCAAAGAATACTTAGAATCATAGAGTCCTTTACGTTAGGTCTTTACAATAAAGTCCAACTATAAACTTGAATCCAGTATTTAATCTTAGACTGACTATATATGTATGATTTTCTATATTCCAGCACTTTTCACCTAAAAATACACTATGAATCAAGGAAACACAGCTGCCTGTCAATGACAATTTGGTTTGTAATTAGTTAAGCTTGATGTTTCTGCTGAAGCAGGTGTTGTGGAACTACCAGCATTGTTTTCTCTTGTCACTTTGAGATTTAAGGAATCAAAGCAGCTAATGAAAACAGGTTAATTCATTATCACTTTTAAAATCAAAGATGTTTCTCTTACTTTACAATTCTGCATCCTCCTTTGCAGTCCCACAGGCCAACGCTTTTTACTGAACAAACTCAAACCTTCCAAAACACTTGGAACACAATTGGGTAGCAAAACCTTGATTTAACTTAACCAGAATTTAAGTAAAAGATTAATAAAGTTGTTTTGTTCAAATGAAATTAAACAGTATGGAAAGAGATAGCAACTTCCACTCAAGAGCTCGTTGATCATGTAGTAGTGACCATCACCACGTTTTCACTAGCCAGTTGAGCATCAGACAGCAACTGCAAAACCACCCATTCTGCTGTACACGTGCACAGCAGCTATACATTGTTTTAAGCAGGTATCCATAAGGGAATTTATCTTAAAGTAGTTTATCAAATGCAGACATCTCAAAGCTGTGCAAACCCTTCTGTAAGCTGATCATCCTCCTATCTTTCACCTGGAAATGGTGAAGAATTATCAGTGATTTCTTGGCAGTTTATTACAAATTATTATTTGTATTTCTCTAAACAAGGGCTTTCAAAGGAGTCAAACTATTCTTTCTCACCTCAAGATAATAAATGCCATCAGTAATTTCAAAATATTGCCCACACGACCTTGACCCACCGACTCACTGATAAATACCTAGCTAAGTAAGAATATAGATTAAAAAGCCATAAAAATAATCCAGTGGAGACAATAATATCCTGCCTTCAGTGAATGAAGTCAATGGGAATTTAGTTTGTTCAATAAACTAAAGGTAAGACCAGGTTCTCGAGTTCTACTGTATCTTGCAAAGGACTGTAACACTACGACCAGCTCCCCAAACATAATAAAACACTAGGGAATTCAGTTACACACCAAGGCCACAAATCCATCAAGTATTTTATCTTCAGGGAAAGGATAGGCAGATAAGAAAGTAATGAAGTCATAAGTGAATGTCAGGAATGATTTTCTAACAATAGCCCTGAAAGTTAACACCTAATAAATTCAAACTACTAGAGTCAAGCATAAACAAAAGACAATCTCAAGACAACAAGCACATGGATGGTAAAAAATATGTATTAAATGTAAAAGGTTTTACAATTCAATGTGTTCATAAATGTTGAGTCATAAATACTGTTTACAAAAAAAAAATTACATTTAAAGAAGGCAGAGTTGCTGATCTCTTAATTTCATTGACAAATATTTCTGGCACCCAACAAGATCCAAAACAAAACCTGAAGGGTACTACGTTTCACCTACAATGTCTGACACAGTTAAGTTTTCAACATGACATAAATGATATACCCATATATCATATCCATTATATATGATAAATCCATAGCCTGATTCAAGCTTTAGTCAGCTAAAAGGCTGAGAGGGCCTTTCCTCTGGTTGTCATCAGAAGCAAAAGCAAGAAATCCGACAACTCAAGACTTATGTCACTTGCATGGTGTACGGAAATAATTTAAGCACGTTTTTGTGTACTTAAGATTAGCACTTGTGACAATGATACAAAAATGTTTTCCCTTCTCCAGATTGCTTGAGCACCCTTTTCAGACCACTTAGGTCAACTACTGCTTTGAAATACTTTTGAGACTGAAGCATGAAAAGCCTTTAAGTAATGAAAAGTCAATAAAAACTTAGCCTGCTACTATCATCAGAATTAAGCATTAGGCAACATTTTCTAGTTGTCTGAAGAAATAGTGGAGACAAGTCAGGATTCTTCATCATCAACTAAATTTTATCCAGTAAATGACAAGAACAAAGAACTAAGGAATTTAATTGATGTTGCAATGGAGACTTTTTTCCTTCCATACTCAAACGGAGCTACAAAAGTAGCTCAAATCTTTCCATTCATTCCAGTAAAACTTCATTCAGAAAAACGTAAAAGAAAACATTTGTAACAGAAACTGCAAGTGTTTACGAGTAAGCAAGCTAACAAACACAACTAAAACCAAATACTAAACTAACATACTCAGCAGTTTCAGGGTAGAGTGAAAACATTTCTCTTTGGATGTTTCAAAAAAAAAAATACCTATCATGATGAAGAATATTGGAGATCACCTTTCAGGTGCGAATTACTCAAAAGAACAGTAAAACCACAGAGAGATGGCATTAAAACCAGAAGAAAAGGGTAGAAGTGAAATCACTAAAAGCAACCAAGTGTTTTGTCCTCTGCTGGAACCATTGCAAACTGGAATTTGAAATGTGGCATAAATTCTTTGTTCCTACTAAAAGCTTATACCTTCAAATGCCAAACATTCAATGTCATTGGATCACTAAAAGATACAGGTATCAACAGTTACTTTATCATACAACCAAAAGTTTAAGAACCCAAATCTACACCTTAAATTCGAGAGAAGTTTAATTTAATTAGCTACAAGCTACAAAGTTTAAGAGAAGGTACAACATCTTTAGTCTTTCCTAGAAACAGAAAGGATTTCCACACAACAAAATCCAGACCTTCCTTGAACTTGACCATCAATCTCCCCTATAAGCACTAAAAAAAGTGGACAGTATTAAAAAATTGGCCAAATTTTATTCACTAAGTGACACCACAAGTCCACTACAACAAAGTAATTTTAAAAGCCTGTAACCTCACATGCACTCTTTATCATTCATGCTGTGGTTCCACACAGTAAATTGCAATTGGGGTAGTTAGAAGTTACAACTTCCATCACTTTGGGCATCCTCAACATCCCCCTTTGACACAAGAATGTAAAATCTCGTTCAAAGAGGTGTTGCCAATAAATGTATTTAACACATTTCTTTTGGAATAATTTTTAAACAAATTGGTTGTGGACATAAGTGAAGATGAATTAATAAACATGTCAGGAAAATAATTTCTAGTGCAGAAAGGCAGAAGCCAACAGGAAGTACAGTACCTTGCTCAAAAGCAGATAATGGGTTTTAATAAACACTTAAGCCCTGCACTCCTGCCACTAGTCACAAGTAATTAATTACTTTGCTGCAGTTTTGAGGTGAAGGAGAGTAATGCAGATGATCCAACACATTCAGCCTTTAATCACAAGTCATAAAAGTGAAGAAAGAAAAAAAATCATTTAATTATGCTTAAAGTCAAATGACATGCAATAAAATAGTCACTCATTTCGAGTGACAAGGAGAATTTCCCCATCTCCAATGTGTTCCTACCCAATGTTGCAGTTGGGCAGCTTCTTTTAAATGATAAATAACCAGTTTATTTCTAGAAATCAAGAATTTCTATTTTTCAAAAATCAGTGATTTGCCTGAAACAGACAGAAATGGTACTATGACCTTCATAGGAAATACAGCTTCAGGACAGAAACATTTTATCTTATGTCCTAAGACTGCAGTTTGGTGCACACAAAAATTGCCAGAAAAGCGAGCTCTGACAATGCTTCCTAAAGGACACAATGCATTGCCTTGGGAATGCAAGAACTGCCAGAAGAGACAGGGGGATGTAAGGAGTTTTCTGCAATCAGAAACAATACATCCTCCATGGGAGGATGAAGGGAAGAGTTGTGCTTGATTGAGAAAATGACAGGAAACAAAACAATGTGGTTTAATGCCAACGTATCTGCAAACAGTTGCAATAAGGCTAACTAGAGAAAACAAGAGTGGAATCTAGACTTCATATAATACTAGTACCCTGATCAATGGATTGAAAAACAGAGATATACTAAAAATCTAGAGATAAGCAAACAGAAGATCAATCCTTCACCAAATACTAGTCTTTAAAATACATTGTGGAAAACACCTTGGATTGATGAATTGACTTTGAAATTAGCACTCAGCACAAGAAGAGAAAATTGGTCTGTCCTAACTGAAATAAAGTTACTCTACTTAATAGGGAGTCCCATTTCTGAAAATCAGTTCCTATAACCTGAATTTCACACGTTAAATGTTGACCTAAAGCACTTTCTTCTAAATCTTTCACATAGGAAGATTTTTTCAAAATACTTGAAATACATGAGCTTGTAGCCTAAGTTCTACAGTGACTTAAAATTACATTCCATTCCATGTTTAAAATAACCACAGTTCTTAGAGTTTGTGTTCATCTCAGTTTTCATCACTACGTTGTCAAAACATAGGAAAACTATTTTTTTAAGCACAAAACCACTTCTGGAAAATAACTCTTGTTTTAAAGACAGAACATAGACTCCTGAACCCCTGCTTGACTCTTTCAATAGCTGGTATCACACTATAAACCCCAAACACTGAAGAGAGAAAGACAGCATACAAGTTCCAAATATACATAACAAATCACACTCACATTAACTGGCTATTCATTCTTCAGGTATCTACATTGGCAAGTGTCCTTCTAGTAATGAATTAGCACTTAATTTCTTACCTAAATAAATATAGTGGTAATGATCAACCAGAAATTACCTGCATTTTTCTTGTTTTATCTAGATCTGACCAAATGTAATCAGCTTATAATTATGTTAAGTAGTTTGCTTAGCATGCTATTTATAAAACCGATTAGATGCTGCTAAGTAGAGCAAGCAACAGTTTAACACATTATCTTGATGTTGAAAGCAGAGGCTAGGGGAAGAGGAGAGGGAGCTAGGACTGCAGAGGGAACGAACAAAACTCAGAAAACTTCAGAAAGATTACTGTGTTTTAAGGGACATAAATCTATAGTGTTATGCATGTTGTAAATGTGTGCGTCATTTGGTTAAATAGCACACGTTTAAATTTTGAAATTATTACTAGTAAATATTTGATTACTTAAGTAATTCCAAACAAGTGAATAGTCAGACACAGTGACTACTGTTAACTCTTCCTGGAGAGAGAGAGAAAAATGGTGTTGCCCTGGTTTGGGAAAGAGAAAATCCAGGTTGGAGGAAAAAAAAAAAAACAAACCAGAATCTCAAGGGCTGGAAGGGACCTTGAAAGATCATCCAGTGCAACCCCCCTGCCAGAGCAGGACCACCTAGAGTAGGTCACAGAAGAATTCATCCAGGTGTGTTTGGAATGTCTCAGAGAAGGAGACTCCACAGCCCATCTGGGCAGCCCCTGCCAGTGCTCCCTCACCTCAACAGGGAAGAAGTTTTTCTTTGTGTTTCTTTGGAACCTCTTATGTTCTGGCTTAACCACGGCAGAGGCCCTGGCCTGAGGTTAAGCTATCTGAGGAGGATGTGAAAAACTAAAGGATGAGACATAAGAAATTACTAGATGTGACAAGTAACATGGTAACCAAAGCTGCAGATAGCGTCATGAGGGATGGTTGGATTTCACAGACAGTTAGAAGGGAGTTCAGTGAGAAACAGCCAGACTTCACAGTAAATTGAAAGGCGACCTTTAAGGTATTTGGGATCTTCTGGGATGTAGAATTTGCAACACCAACAGTACTTCACTAGCTGTAGCTGTTACACCATAGAAGGCCAAGATTCCCTATATAATGGTATCAGAAACATAAAACATTTGAGTCACTAAACCAGGAACAATAGAGAAAAAGCACAGGGGTGGATTATTCATTTGAGAGGACACTGGGGCTGAAAAAAACAAAACAACAAAACAATCAAAAAACCAAGAGCTACAGGGATGGCAAAAGGAGGGTCAGGAAAGAAGAACATGGATAGGCTATGCAAAATATGACCAGTGCTGTCTGGTGCAGTCCTGCCTTAATCACCACACCTTAATTAGGACCATCAACCAAATCAGTTGTTCTGATCATATCACATGAGTCAAAACTTGCTTGTGCAATAAAGAGAAGGGAGAAAAGTGCCAGGGTGCTTCCCCTGGCTTACAGGAAGACACCTGGTAGGACAGATCCAATAACGTGGTTATCCCCATATCAGTGTTGGTTTCAGGTCTGTCAGCATCTGCCCCCTACTCTCTAACACAGGCTGTCAGAGACTGTCTTTGCCAAACTGTTTCAATTTAACTCCTCATTTCCTCATTTATATAACAGACTTAATACTGCTTTTCTTCTCTCCTTCAGGAACTTTTTTGCAGTGTCAGTAACAAACCAAGAAAATCAACAGTTTAACTTATTTAAGTTCTTAATATTTACCTCTTGCTACTTTATCTTTTAGATAAACACAAAGCTCAAGAACTGAAGATTTGACTTTTCACACATAATACTAAAAGTTTAAATTTGATTCTGAGTAGTAATGTCTTGTTTTTTCAAGTAAATGAATGACAGGAAATTGATACCTTTCACACAGAACAACAGTAAGGATAGGATAGGACAAAACTGAAAGGAAGAGAGAGGAAAACACAGTTCCTAACTTTCCATTTACAGGAAATGAAAACAATAATAAAAATAACAGAGCAAGGGACTAAAAGAAACAATTTAACACTACTTACTAACAACAGACCTTACTCCAATTGTTTGTAGAAAATAATAAGCATAACTTTATTTTAACCACAAGGTAGGGATAATTCTCCAAACACACACACACTCTTCACCAAGAGTTACACTGACATTCAATAAATCTATTACAAATTTGCAACCTCCTGTCAAAGATTGCTGTTTCTTTAAAAGATTAAAATAAAGGGATTAGATCATATATGGGGAAAAGTAATTACAAAAGGTTTATCTTTTATGCCAATTGATATTTATAGCAATTGGTTTTATTTACCTTTTTGTTTTCTTGTAGTTTTCCAGCTGTAATGTCTGCATACATTTGTATCTTTCCAATTCACACTGTTCACACAGGTCCTCAAGACACAACAGATGATTCTCCATTTCCTCAAAGTTTGCCTCTAGCTGGGCTATAAGAAATACTTATATGAATATCAAATTGTATCAATGGATGGACAAATCACCTGAACAGAAACAGGAATTCATAAAGGTACATAATTAACATGATAATAATGACACATATATAAATGGCTCACAAACATAAACAGATTTTAGTCCCTATCATGTAATAGAGACATCAAAGTCACATTAAAGGAAATCTATCATAGGTTCCCTTTGTAGTAACATGCTGAATTACTATACTTGACACAGCATCTTGGTCTCACAGGCTTGTGGTCTATACTTCAGGAAAAAGAAACGTCCAAGAGTCATAATTTCATTTTCCTTCTTGGACATGCTGTCACTTTAGTCCTTCCTGCCCAATTCTAATCTAAGGAACAAAGCTGTGCTGATTGAAGCTTGAACTTAAATTATTCAGCTGGAGCAGAAGTAAAGCATGGTTGGAGAATTTTAACTTTCCCGTGACCTCATGATAACGGAAGTACCAACTTTGAAAGTTTCCTCTGAAGACAGACCCTTTACTAATAGGCAAATCTATAGATTTCGCCATTTTACATTCCCCTGCACTTCAAAATATGTAAAACTTCTTAATCTCTTTAATCATAATTGCTCAGAGTCTCAACTTAGAAGAGATCATACCTATGAAAAGCTCTGAGAAACCTTATGTTGTTGTTCATCCCGATTTGAGTAGAAATTTGGACTAGAGAACTCCTGAGGTCCCTTATGTCCTGAATTATCCCATGTGAATCTTGTGCCAAAGGATCACTCTCCCTGAGGGTTTTTGATGTATATTCATATGTTCAGCTCGAATTACTTAATAAGATTTTGTAGTCCCTAACAAGTCAGAAACTGCTCCACAACAGTCAGAAAGGGAAACATGAATCACATAATCAGTAAAGATTTCCTTAAACTATTTATCTGTATACAGATCATTTGTGGGGGGAAAAAAGAAAAGGCAGTTGGTTATTGATGTAGAAACCAGTTTGAGGGGAAAAAATATTTTCAGATTTACAGACTGTGATGTGGAACATGCATGGTTTGTTTACCACATACTCAACTTTCTCCATAAAATCCAGAACAATATCATGACCACAATTATGACTGGTGGTCCCTTTTTGCTTAAGAAATGGACTTTTAGATTGCATTAAAATCCAAATGTCTGCATTATGCTAACTTGCTTTTCAGAATGATTGCTCACTTACTGATTTGCAAAATTCACAAACACAGTAGGGCTCAAGATAATTTGGTAAAGTAGCTATCAACCACTGTTTTTTCCACTTAAAAACCCCACCACCTGCTTTGCTGCACTTGCTATTGAAATAATATTAAAAGACAACAACAAAGAACAGGAAAATAAAGAGGATGAAGAAATTCTAGAATGCAACCGATTCCTAAGCACTAGCATTTGAGCAGCCTCTAGTGGGAACTGCAGAAAACACTACGCTTGTGATGCACAGGAATGAACACTTAAGATATCCCTAGAATACAACAATCCCACTTCGTTGCAGCACAAATTTTTCATGTTTCATAACCTGAAAACCTTTTTTTTTTTTTTTCATAAAAAATAAGTGGAAGACTAGCATCCCAGCAATAGCACCAGTTATGGCTGTGAATTAACACATGAGATTGTATGCACTATGCATCAAAATGAAGTTCCAAACAAAGTTACATACTTAATCCTTTTGAAATTTATGACTTAATGCCTTGAAAAGCTCTTACCTATCATCATAGACAAATAAGATCATATCTTTATGAAGTATGAAAAAAAAATGACATCTGGAAATTAATTTCCAGTTTACAGTTCAAAGTGAGACCTAGAATAAATCTGTCCCAGAAAGCCAGGTAAGGTTCTAAAGAATACCTGCAAGAATCACAGAATCACAGAATCTTAAGGGATGGAAAGGACCTTGAAAGATCATCCAGTCCAATCCCCCTGTCAGAGCAGGACCACCTAGAGAAGGTCATATAATATTCTAAATACCTGTAAGATAGTATTGTAAAGAATACCTGCAAGAACCCCTGCAGCTTTGCAAGAAATGCCGCAAATGAGAGGCCAGGCAACAATCATCATCTCGCTCTGAAACAGCATTGCTATGAAAAGAAAAGCATCTCCTCCTTTTACTATTTTAAGGAAGATAGGAAAAAAAAAAAGCAGCTTTAGATTAATAATTTTCCGGTTCCCACTTGGTACAAACAGAAAATTTTATTAAACAAATGAAAAAATAACTTGTTCTGCTCTAGTTTGGTCCTGCTCTGGCAAGGGGGTTTGACTAGATGATCTTTAAAAGTCCCTTCCAACCTTGAAGATTCTTCAGGTGACATCATTCCAATTATATTACTTTGGCCTTTATTTCTTACACTATCACAACAACACTATTACAAGTTTCACTTCCCAGTTTTATTTTCTTTAAGTATGTTCATGTTTGATCAGATGACACTACGTTGAATTGTCTTCCCTCAGTATACACTGGTTAGCAACTATTCAGTATTTTGAAGTATTCACCTACAATACAAGAATCATAAAAAACAGTTTTGATCCTGAAAACACTTTCTTACCATTTCTTTCTTTTTACATATTTAGAGTTCTAGTACCACTCAGTTCCCAGGCTCTAGTAATGCTGTTTAGGTTGGCTTGTTTGTTTGGCTTCCTTGTGTGAACCTGACTGCTCTGTACCCCCAAAGAGGAACTAGAGACTTATAAAGAGGGAATCTCCTGCCTTATAAGGTCGAAAGGCTGAGTGATTGCCAAATTAGCATGAAGTCAGTAGAAATATGCAGTAACTAGGGAAAGGTATAGGTGGCAAGGGGAAATCAAGACTCACAGCCCACCTACTGAATTTATATCCCAGACTCAAAAGAAGACGACAGACAAAGTGAACTGAGCATGCGTACTCATTTACATGCTGGGCAAGGAACTGATAACCAAACACTACACAGATTAACAAAACATATGGATTAGAATACAGAACATGCTGAAGTTTTGTGTATACAGGACAGGAGGTACTGTTGGGATATGTGGCTCTGTGGATTACTTTCTTGCATCCATATCTGTACAAACATGTAATAAAATATTTCTAAAATATTTTTAACAGCAGCTACAAAACATTGTGTAATACAATAGATTTATCAAATGAAGCTACAGACTTTTTACTTCAAGTAAGGGATAACGTGAGTGCCTAAGCTAAAGGACTGTGTCTTGTAATACACAGCAAAAGCTGAAAAATCTGTACATGACTCATAACAATTTTAAAGTCAGTCACTAAAAAGATTCATTTCTATTATCTGAAACTTATTTTGTCAAAAGCAGACAGAGTTCCTCATCTACTTTCAAAATAAAAGGATTAATATCTTTATTAGAAGTGTATCATGTCACAACACAGAACTATCACTTTCCTGAAATGATGAGGATTAGCCAAATTACATCTCAGATGCACAATCCAGGTCACAGCAGGTTAGAATTCTGGATTTACTTTTTTTTTTCTTTCCTCCCCCAGAATGTGTATTTAAAATTCACAGCCACAGTATTAATTATCTCTTGGAAAAGTGAATACAGTTTACATTTATAAAAAGCAGATAATTCAGAGTTATAAAATCTAATAACAGGGAGCTGAGTATTACAGTAAATTTCTGGTAAATCACTTTCAGAATTGTAGGTGTTGACGTTGGTAAGATTATATCTTTCTCTTCAAATAGACTCTCTAAAACAAAACCTAAAACAACAGAACAATTAAAAAAACTTACAGTGTCTAAGAGGAACTAATAAAAAGCTTCAGGTGAATTTGACACACAAGGTAACACTAGATTTGGTTCAAATCCCACAACCTTAGCAGCTTTCAATAGCCATTAACTTTCCCAAGCAGACTGGTGAATGCTTCCTTAAATCTTACTCGCATAGTATCAAAGATATTCCAGAGATTGTGAGCCTCCAAGTAATTCTACAGTCAGGGTAAGATTAATCCTTGTTCATTAAACTACAACATTAGGAATGAGAAGGAAGTCATCAAGACTTACAGCATTTGCAGTTATGAACTATAAAGAGAACTCCATTTGTTTATATTACATTGTTTATTTTTGATCTACCAATGGACTGCATCATTTTGTGCACAATGATCTTGAACTCTGTATTAAAATAAATCATTATTTGAATTGTTATTTCCTTAGAAAATGACTGAGCTTTTCAAATAGCCATCACTAAATGGATACTACACATGATAAAGCCTTATTAAATAAGGAAATTGGAATAAAAAGTGAATTATATCCCCTGGTTCAGAAAAAAATAGACAAGTTATTACGGGCCTGCTCAGGAACAAAAGCTGATTTGTGCATATCCTCCACCAGAATAAATTAGCCTTTAAACACAGAAAAGAACCTTCCTTTTTCTTCACATCAGATGCCATCACACAAATCTAGCCCACTCCACAGAAAAAACAAGGGCTGCAATTACATGAAGAATCCTTAAGAATTTAAAAAGACTTTGAGAATAATTTCAACCGTTCACACCAATTTATGCGGCTTCTATACCTTTTTTCCCCCCAAATAAAGACACATACAATATTTTAATTGCAAATTAAGAGCAACCACTACCAGTTTTGCTCTTCTACAAAACCAGTTTGTTTAAGAACAACTGTTTTATAATAGAAAAGATGTGTTTAGAAAGCAAAATCACATATTATAATTGCAAAGTTCACAACAGCTGAACTTCAGTTGAATCATCTGTACTGATTGGTGTGTTTATTATATCTATAAAACCTTACCTAGACTTGCCGTGAGACATTCCAGATCTGATAAAAACCCAGGTATCTGTTGCAGCTGATCCTGTAGTTCTGCCAGACTGTTCCTTTTCTTCTCCCAATGTGCAGAAAGCATCACAACTTCACTATCCACCAGCTGAAACAAACAGATTCTTTACTTGCAAATTTATGAACCTACTTACAAGCATCCTGACTGATTTGTTTAGAATTCTCACATATGCAAGCATAAGGTCAGCACAGCAATCTTAGAGCAGAACCACTTTTGCACTCCTCAAATAAATATACAATGTACTCATAAAAGCCTCTATAGTAAGAAACACTTAGATCAAAATGCATCAAATCAAGATAAAAAGTTATGTCGATATACTAACCAATGTAGGAAATATTTTATTGATGCATTGCTTAAAAGTTTTATTTATATAGGTCAAATTCTGTGGAAAACAGCAAGATCAAGATCCTGGGTAATAAATGTTTCATTTCTATATGATACTTGAGATGATTCCATTCCAGTTCCTCTGCTCTTAGTTCCTCGTCTTGCACATCACTGCAGCCCATGGCTGTATCTGCGTTCTGCAGTCCTCAGTTGTTTTGTAGAATTTAGCTACAGAAACAGAAAAAGTCTAAATCCTAAGCAGCAGTATGACTTTTTCATTACTTTTATTGTACGGGATCCAGCTGGGATGGAGTTAATTTTCCTTGCAGCAGCCTATATGTTATTGTGTCTTGGATTTCTGACAAAACCAGTGTTGGTAACATCATTTTGGCTATGGTTGAATAACGTTTGTACAGTCAACTCTTCTTCACTTATTCCTATTACCCCTGCAGTGAGCAGGCTGGGTATGGGAAAGAAGCCGTAAGAGGAAACAGATGGAACAGTTGACCGTTGCCCAAACAGGTATTTCACACCAAGCTCAACAACAAAAACCAAATAAAAACTTTTTCTTCCAAGGTAACCATTGCTCTGAGACTGGCTGTGCATCAGTCTGTTTGGGGAAGCTGTGACTGACTGCTTTTGCATCACTTGTTTGTCTTTCAATTATTAAGCTATTTTTACCTTGAATTGTGACTTTTCTCATTTTTATTCCTCTTCTGTACTCTGTGCCACTGGTGGGTGAGTGAACAAGGCTGTGCAGGTGCTTACCTAGTGGCCAGCGTCAATAAGGTACACTGGCACTAAAAATTGTAGTTTTCAATTATTTCCACATTTTAAAACATTTCAAAATGTGTTGTTGTTATTTTTTTCTTACCTCTCCAGCTTTTGCACAATCTTTAGCTCCTTTGTGAAGGGCAGCCCAAGCATCTTCATATCTGAAGAAAGATAAATGACTATTTTTATTGTAGTCTCCTTACAAAGGAAGAAGATTTCAGGGGTGTTACTGTACTTATATTTATAGGGACCACCAGAAATAACAGTTTAATAACTGTACAGTCATCTTTCAAATGTTGCTTTTCCTTCTGTTTCATTAACATGACACATAAGCATTGGGGAAGCTTAAAATAGTCTTATCATTTGGTAACTAAGCCCACTCTACTCACTGCAGAACATACAAAAAACCTATTGTAACACTTTCCTTTTCTTCTAATTTGCTTAATCTAGAAGTTATTTCTGATATTACAGGGACCACACACTAACAAAGAAACAGAAGGTCATACCTGCCCAGTAACTCTAGTCCAGCAGAAAACTCTGGCAAACACTGAACAGTTCTATAAAACAAAATGTAAATACACAAATACTGTTAATGAATAGAAGGCTGTTATAAAAAAAAAGTGTGCACCCACTTCTGTGTCAGACAGATATGCTGAGAACAGCAATACTCTACTGTTTACTTTCACAAACATTTTGTCAATTCTGGTTTAAAATGCATTACACAGTGTACCTCACAAGAATATTACAAAGCTAGGTTGTTATTTTATTGTAGCCCAATCTTATGTGTTTTTTATTGTGTTTTGATTATGTATCAAAACCAACTTTTATAACTCCTTAGTACAATTAATAAACACACAGGATGAACATTGTTTTAACTTACACCAGTGGACATAAACACTCCGAACTACACAAGCTCTTTATATCCATCAAGAAAGATATTGCTCTTAATGTACTCTACATTAAAAATAAATACTAAGCTAAAGAACATTTGCCAGGTTAATGGTCTAGTGATCTTCTATTGGATGCATACCTTTTCATTAATAACAGTTTGAAATATAAAAGCAACTTATTTTAAGTCAAAGAAAATCAACAATGCACCACTTTCAAGGATGTATTATGTCAAGATCTTGATGTCTTGAGAAATACAAGAATCGCCTCCTGGAAGATAACCAGAATAGACTGTTTTGCACTGTCATCCAAACAATCTGAATGGAAAAAACTAAATACCTCAAGTCAAACACTTTTTTTTTTGTTAAACCAAGAGAAAAGCAATAGTGCAGAAACCTCAGGCAGTATCTAGTGCAACCCCCAGTCCAAAGCAGCACCAAGCATGGGATCAGAGGAGCTTGCTCAGGGCTTTGTCCAGTTGCAAATTGAAAACCTCAGAGAACGGAAAGTTCACAGGCTCTGAGAGCAACCTGTGTGGCTGCTTGATTGTCCTGATGAAAATGCTTTTCCTTATAGCCTTCTCCTCTCTGAATCTCTGGTTTCAACTTATGCCTATTGTCTTTCATGTTCCCGCTGTGTACCAGTGTCAAGGGCTTGGCTTCTGATCTTGTCCTTGTGTCAATTCTAGGTGAGCTCTGGCTTTCCTAAGGCTCTTCCTGCACACCTGTAGTGGTTTTGGCCTGGGCCAGGTTTTTCAGCAACAGGGGGGCTAAAGAAGTGGCTTCTTTAAACAGTTGCCAGAAGCTTTCCCTGTAGCTGGCAGGGTTAGGGCCAGTCAGTTTTAAGCTGGACCTGTACCTGACCCAGGCCTGGCCAATTAGTGGTGGAGGTAACGCCTCTGTGAATAACATATTTGAGAAGAAGAAGAAATTGTTGCGCAGTTGCAGAACTGCAGCAGCAACAGGGAGAGAGAATGTGAAAACATCTCCGCAGACACCAAGGTCAGTGGAGAAGGAGGGGGAGGAGGGTGCCTAGGCACTGAGAAGAAGGCTCCCCTGTGATATGTGGTGAGGACCATGGTGAAGCAGGTTGTCCCCCTGCAGTCCATGGAGGACCACCGGGAAGCAGAGATCCACTCCCAGCCCGTGGGGGAGGTGCACTCGCCGGAGCGGGTGGAAGCCTGAGGGAGGCCGTGACTCCATAAGAAGTTCATCCTGGAGCAAGTTCCTGGCAAGACCTGGGAGTCTGTGGGGGAGGTGCCCACGCCGGAGCAGGTTTGCTGTCAGGACTTGTGATCCCGTGAGGGGACCCAGGCTGGAGCAGCCTGTCCCTGAAGGACTGTCTCTCCCGGTGGATGACCCACGCTGGGCAGTGTGTGTGGAGCTGCCCCGTGGGAGGGCCCATGCCGGAGCAGTTCGTGAGGAGCTGCGGCCCATGGGAAGGACCCACGCTGGAGAAGTTCATGAGGGACTGTCTCCCGTGGGGAGGGACCCCACAGTGTAGCAGTGGGAAGTGTGAGGAGGCCTCCCCCTGAGAAGCAGCAGCGGCAAAGTCCGTCTGTAATGAACTGACTGCAACCCCCATTCCTCATCCCCTGTGCCGCTGGGGTGGGGGGGAAGGAAAAGGAGTCCCGGGAAGTGGAGGGGTGGGGGGAGGTGTTTTAAGATGGTTTTATTTCTCATCTCCCTGCTTTTATTGTTTCTTTAATAAATCAAACCTTTTTCTCCCTAAGTTGAGTCTGTTTTGCCCATGACGTTAATTACCGAGTGATCTCTCCGTCCTTATCTCAACTCACAAGCAGTTTGTTATATTCCTCTCTCTCTCTCCTGTCCAGTGTAGGAGGGGGAGTAATATTCTGACTGGGTGGATATTGGGCTAAACCACCACAACACCAAAGTAGTTATGAAGTTATCCCTAACATCCTCCAGAATTCTTCTTGACTTCATCCTCCTGTGTAGTCCATTCAAAAGATGTCAGCAAAGTTAAAGGCCCCAAGAAGAATGAGAGTTTAATGATACAGAGAATTTCTCAAGTTGCTTAGAGAAGGCATCATTCACCCTCTGACCAGATGGTCAGTAACAAACTCCTACTGCAACACTGCCTTTACTGGCCTCTTCTCCGACCCTGACACACAAGCTCTCAATCAGTTTTACAATCAAGCTAAGCTACATTTATCAGCAAATTGGCATCCTCTGACTTGTGATGATCCAAATTGGTTTACTCAGTGCTTTTACAATACAGCAGATAAGCTAAAACTGGAAACATACAAAAGAGGCAATTGACTACAATAGTTTTATTCAAACCTTCACTCAGTTTCGTTTCAGTTTCCTAGCTTGGTTTCTTGCCAATACAACCAGTCTTCTGTTTAGAAACCTTTCCATTCAAAACATCAAGCTTCAGAACTTCATACAGTTTATTTCAGATGTCTTTTGTTGTTGTTGTTGAGGGCTTGTTGTAAAACTAATTTGTGTCTACATGTTGTGTTTTAGTACAACTATGCTTTACACTAAAGAGCATTTGAGTTTGAAGAAGTAACATTCACAGACATTATTTACAGATATGAAGTGTCTTCCCCTGTAGTTTGATACAGGTTGAAAGAATGAATCATGTATTAAAACACGGAGGATAAAAATCCACAATCCTTAAATCTTCTTGCAACAGAGATGAAAATAGATAATTAAAATCACTCCATTATACATATGTTTTCCACAAGGCAAAAGCTCATATTTCTGTTCTTACTCTAACAAACCTGAATTCCAATTTTAGTACAGGATTCACAGAGGCAATAAACAATTACATTTCAGTGTACTGCAACCTCACTCTTGTATAAAGTAGTACAACGACACTGAGCATTCACATAATTTGAGTAGTCATTTATAAATTGATTGATGGCCATCAGAAATTATTTACGCCCATCAATCAAGGTTCTATTAAACAAAATATTTCCTCAATATTAGGTTTACTTTTTCTGTTATCAAAAGAATACTCTGCAAAATTATACACAAATGTTCTTGTAACTGGCTCATATAAGCCACTTTCAAGTTTTCTTCAACAAGAGCATCCTAGATCAATGCCATATATTAAGATGATACATAAGTACCTCTGCCTGCTTTTCTTTGCTTCTCTCGATTTGTCACCCAAAGTCTTCAACCTATAAATCAAAATACAAAAGGGTATGATATATCCAAAACCACAGAACTTGTTTGAACATGCGGTAATTGTTAATTCCAGTCTATTATAGTTAATTTTGTTTCAGATTATTTTACAAATAAATCAAATATCAGTTTGTGGAGACTGTCATATGAAATTATTTCCATCTACACTGCTTCTAAATTATGAGATTTTTCTACAAGTGCGTCAAGCAATAGGCTATGAAAAGTTTAATAGGGTTTATATAGCCATGACATCCAGTTCTCTATACTGTTTCCTTAGCAAACATGTTTGAAAGATCCGCATGGAAATAATCAGTCCAACTCTGAAGAACACCCTTTACAAGAAGGCCTAAGTGCCAAGGAAAAGCGTGACAAACAGAGACACATTTGAACCCACTTACCCTGGCGAAACAAAACTAGTACAAGCACAACTTTTTGTTCTGCCAGAATCAGAATCTCCAGCAGCATCACGACAGTGTGCTGCCACTGAACAAATTTGAGGCTTGTTTCACCTATGGTCAGTTTCAAACTGACATTTGAAAAACATTTGAAACTTACTCTTTTTCAGTCAACTTGTGTTTGCTAGCCAAGTTGGCACAGCAGAGCAAGAACCAAACCCTCCTGCTAGTCTCTGACCACCAAGATGATGGATTTCCTCGGCCTCTATGCTCTTTGGACTTCCAGCTGTCCAGGACAGCAAAAGTTAGAAAGAAATAAAAACCACACAGACATGAGAAAGATGGAAAAGAGCTATGAGCTCCAAAAGTATCCTCCTGACATGACAGAAAGATATGTAATCCTGAGTGATGACTGAGAAACACTCCTAACAAAGACCATCAGGCTGCTTCTAAGTTGATCCCAATCATTCCTGGAGTCTTGATGATCACCAATTGTCAGGAATTCAAAGAAATCTCAAAGGTCTACAGAAAAATAGGTGACTGACAATTTGAGAAAAGACATGCTAAGGCAGGTCTCTACTCCTTAATAGAGTGCTAGTCATAAAAGTCAAGCCAAGTAGCAACAACCACAGCACACTGAGGAACAACAACGCTGTTGGCAGCAACGTCTGCAATTTGCCCTCAGTCACATTCCCCAGTATTCACCCCAGCCTACATCAGAACTCCTCTGCACACAGGGACTGAGGGAAATGCTGGGTCACAACTACCACTTCCCTTACTACAATATCTGCCAAGCAGTCTGAAGCGAAGTTTAAAGGATTTATCATTAGACAACACAATATTGGCTTACTTTCAACAGTGTTCTCTGTATAAAGTTAAAGTAGCGCAAGCCACATCACTCCAGGTAGCAGAAGCACACAAATTATTGCCTGAGAACAGACAAATACAGTTCAGTTTTCTGTTTTGGTTTTTTTTTCTCCTCCTGAAAATGATTGCTTGCAGGTAAATGGGTCAAAATCTAGATACCTCACTCTTTGGAAAGATGCACTGAATTAGTCATGAGATACAGCTGAGCAGGGGAAAGAAAAGGTCATTTCTTTGTACACAGCAAAGTCCAATAACTCTAAATTGCTCTTTCTTCAGAGCACACAACCCCAGATTTAATCTCTTTCAGATGTACACGGACGTTCCCTTATTTCTTTGGAAGTTATATTCTTTCCTTAGAATGTCTGGGAAAACTGTTTCAAGAAAGCCAATCGTTCCACTATGAAAGCATTGATGTGTATTTAACAAGTTGTCCATAACTTGTTGGCCCAACATTCTCGACACCAGAAATTCTTCAGGTTCTGACTATTTTGAGCTAAAGTCTCAACAGGGTAAAAGGATTTCTGTTACCACCTTGGTGGGGCAGGGAATGGAGTAATCCATAACGTTCTGGCAATTGTGGTTGCACAGGCTAGGAAAGGAAAAGGCACAAACCAGAACAAGTTGTGTTCTGATCTAATTAATGCTCTCGACAGGCCCTGCAATACAGTGCCTAACAGCAGCAAAGATCACCCTGCAGATGAAAACAGCACTTGAAGACCAGAAACTCCAAGAGGGGCACACTAACAGAGCTGCTAAAACACAAAGATGGAAATGATGAAACCAGAAGCCTTTCTCAAGATGGAACTAAACATTGCAATACAACGAAAAGGGCAAGCTACAGACTACAGAGAAACATGTTGGCTCCACTGCAGCAACGTATGGAGAATACAGAGCTAAATGGCCACTGAATCCAGCACGTTACGACCTTTCTAGTATCCTCTTACATGACACGAAAAACACCGTTATCAAAAGAACATTACACTGTACTGAGGCATCAAGTCCCGTGAGAAGTTTTAAAAGCACCAACAAAACGGAAAGGCAGACAGCAATAAAGCAATGCCTTTGTATTTTTAAGACATTTTAATATTCAACTACTGTTTCATAAGGCGAGACAGATAACAAATAAGCAATTTATCTGGTTGATTGATAGCTTACTCTTAACCGTTTCTTTGGACCATCACACACTGGTGCAAATAGGTCATTATAAATTATTTAAAGCTTCTGGAGTACATAGATGAACCATCCCTACACATAAATATTCACCACAGGGCTATGATCTGGCAGCCTCCACGCAGTTTTTTAAAAGTGATCGATTACAACGTGATCTCTCCTGCGGCTCATCACGAGCCAACAGCTGTGGAGCACAGGCATGACTTTGCTCTCCCACCATCCCTTGACTCCCACGAACGCTCATTTGGATCGCCCGCTTGTACCAAACAGAGCACTGACACAAGGCCTATCCACAAAAAACCTTGCGGGGCAACGCGGAAAGCATCTCTTCTACTCTTTAAAGTAAACAAGGCGCTGTTCTTTCCACTTATCCTGCGCTTCTCATCCCCAAGCGACAGTAACTCGTCTTCCAAGGCAAGAAACACTTCTCCCGTGCCAAGCAGAGTTACAGCAACGCTCCTCAAGCAATTACGTTCACCCGCAAAACCGTGAAGGTCAGTTACTTCATAAAAAATTCAAGCGCGGTAATTGATCCCCCTCCTCATCTTCCTCCCTCTCTCTCTCTCTCTCTCTCTCTCAACACAGCAGCATCTCATTCCCGTGACCGCAGCCGCCTCCCGAACAGCAACTCCTGGCTGCATCTGCAGGCTACCACCACCGCGCAGCTGCCAGGGCTCGCCACCCCACCACCAGCTGCTTATCTAAGGCGATAAGGGGGTGGGGGCTAGACCCCCCCCCCCAAACATAAGACCACCGCCGCCACAACCACCCGCGGCCTGAGGGAAGGGCCTCGGCCACGGGCTCCGCCTCCGCCGTCTCCTCCTCTTCCTTCCCTCCCTCCCTCC
>WBNH01010046.1:0-28346 GCA_013401255.1 Urocolius indicus
TGCCGGAAGTCGCCGGCAACATAGTATTTACAGTCAGCTTATTTTTTCTAAGCCTCTTGTTTCCACAGCATTGAAAACAATTTGAAACAAACAGAACAGCACCCAGTCTTTTATGTTTTGAGCATGAAGCCTATGCACACTGCAGGCAAATTCTTGCAGAAGCCATAGTAACCTAAAAAACAAGTCCTGAGTTACCGAGCAAGCTTTTCCAAGACCAGCATGTCCAGTATGCAGAGAGCTAAAAAACTATGCCACAAGAGTTATTGCAGCCGAGGCCAATTCCCAACACCAACAATGCTTGTCAACTCGTATTGAGTTTAATAAAGTTTTGCCTGTAATAGAACACAAGAACTGAACCCACACTGTCACATCCTACTGAAGAACTATTACTTCTCATACCAATCTTGTAACAAGTACCTATAGGATGTGTTTAGAGCACAGGAGAACTCTATTTTGCTTACAATTCAAAGCACATCTTACACACTTTTTGCCTGGTAAGGCAAGAAAAGGAGAAAGTTGAGAAGTTGAAACTATGGGAATCTTGCTTCTCCTGGGATAGGTTTTCTGGAGTCAATACTTTTCTGTTCTTTCCTCCTTTCTTTTTGAGAGGGCTATAAACAGAAGAGTTTTTCAGGAAACACATCCAAATCCCTCTCTCATCTCCTTTTTGAACAAAGCAGACAAAAACTCAGGGTCACATTCCTCCTTCATTTTTTCATCTGCACGTTAAGGCCAAAAGGAAAATCCTTCTTCAGGAAGGACTCAAAACATGATGATCTGTCATTTCAGTTCCCCACCTGTTCAGCAATAAGGAGGAACAAGCAGCAGTAGCAGAGGAGGAATTGTGCCAAGAGACCAGCTGAAAGAAAAATACTTTTTACAAAGTAAGTGACTGGAACAATCAAGGGAGAATGGAGACTAGATTGACAGTGTAAAACACAGGACTACGCCCAACTCATACCTTCTGAATCTGGGTATTCCTGCATGAAACAAGGAGTCACAAAAACTAGCAAAATGTATCTGTTAAAAGCATGCTCTGATGGCTGCCATTTTTTTCCTTAATATTGCACTCTTGCCAGCTGAGAAACTGTAAGCTGTCAGTGCAAGTTAAGAAGATTGCCAGAAATTCTTACTCTGTCACTGGCTTTTCTTGAAAATTTACTCCAGTAATCTGCTAGCTTTTTCACAGTCACAATCTAAAAATAATGTGAAGCAGATTAAGGAAGACAACATTATCAGTTCTGCAGAACCATAGTCAAAGATCCAAGTTAAATAGCTCTTCTAGTGTACACTATCGCTGTTTAGCCTAGTCAGAGACACAAATATTAAGAATGCAGCAGGTGATGCCAGAAAAGCGCAGGTCTCAGAAGATGTACATTCCACAATATCTGCATGTTGCTTCTAACCAAGGACTTTCATTCCTCTCCTCCCTAAACCTCTTGTACCACAAACAGCATCAGAGACAGGAAATCAGCTTTCACTTGGCCAGGAGCCCTCCTTGCCCACTCTGTGCTGATGCCAACATAAACAAAGGCACTTTGCAGGGCCACTGTCTATATACATTGAAAAGCATATCAAGGAGGGCAGTTCAGTTAACTAGAATGTCACACTCAGATATTCACATTATAACACCTAGTCATTGCAGGTTGATTTTGCACTTGATGCAGTGGCCTTATTATTGTATTGTATCTATTAAGGCTATTGATTGTGTGCTAAAAAAAAAAACAGAGAGAATAATAAATGCAACTTTAAAAAAAAAAAAGTTGTAATTCATTCTCTTAGCAGCCTTGAAGTTGTATGATAAATGCTTGCAATTCAAACACAACATCTGTCCCTTACTGCAAATACTTATTATCATAGAAATAGCTGGATATTTTTCAGCTGCTACTCATTCCTATTTGCTTTTTAATTAGAATTGATCCTAAGATATTAGGTGGCTAGATTATTCTACATTGTATGCTTGTACCCACGTCTCTCCTGCTTGCTTTCTATCCATGGTCCAATTAAAGCAATTAGAAAATGAGTAAGCCCATTTATATCTTAATTATGCCCACAGGCACAGATGAGGTGAGAAAACTAATGACCACGTTTAAATGAGATCATACATGACTCCCAATGTTTTGGTCAAAATCTGAATAAAGTTAATTCAGACATCACTAAGCCAACAAAGTTCAGTTCCATTTACAAATAAACACAGATGATGCATTTGCCTTTTAAACTTCCTATCTTTTCATATCTGCAAAAAATTTCCCAGTTCTTCAGTCTTTTTTTGTTTGTGTCTAAGATTTAATACGGTGAAAGCCAAGTGAACTGGGCTGTACTTTAATCTGACAGCATTTTTCAATCTTTCATCTTTTTTTCTCAAAAGAATGAAACTTCTGTTTCTCCTTCTTTCCTTTGCACATGTTAAAATGACTCTACATTGGTCTAGGAACTAGTGTTCAAGGACACATTAGGAAGCCCTAGAGATCGTTTTCCACCCTCAGCCATCCATCTCTCTCTGTACCCTATGTACAGTGTACTTCCAGTGCATCTGACCCAGCTCCATCTGTGTGAGGGTCCAATAACCTTGCTAATTCTTCATCTTCCCACTGACTTGTGAGTCATCAGTTACACGGCCCAGTAACCCAGGACATGACAGTGCACACTGTGCAGATCTTTTAGACTTTCAGTAGCTCTTTAGCTAGGAATAATAATTCATTTTGAATGACAATGCACATAAAGATCATGAAGATTTATTGAGTATAACCTACTATAGTCTATCCATCAAAGTGACAGTCACTTACAAAGTTCCTGTGCTTACTGTACTTAATGAACACTTCACAAGTTCCTGCAGTATTATTTTTGCCTAACAGGAAAACCTCTTGTGTGATTCTTAGGGAGACAGAGAAATTTCCCTAAGCAGTAAAGAGACCTGTCTGAGCCCTTGGTAATCACAGCACAAGTTAATGTTTGATCAATGCTGCTCATGTATCATCATTTCCCATTTGTTCTGATCACAACACAGCACATACATTGAAATTAACATTTTCATGGCTATTTTGCAATGCAGTTTCATGACCTGCTCCAGACCAATAGTGGAACATAGTCCCCCTGTGCTTCTGATTGCCACCTTCCCTTGAGCAGGTATCAGAAGCACAACTCCTACTTTACTTGAAATGTAAATGATTGCAATCATTATTTCCTTTCTTTCTAGGGAAAGAAACTTTGAATCTTCTCTTTTCCAGGCTTGCCTCTGTCACCAGCCCTAAAAATAAATGCTAAGAAAAATTCTCCCTGGAGTCAAATGATGAAAGTAAGAAATCACTTGTCTTCCCTCAAGCTGTTACTACATGCCCTGGGAGATATGTCTCATCTTCCCTTCATCATTCTTGAAGTTCTCCCATCCTTGTCTCTGATTTTTTTCTAAGTAAGTGGTTCTGTGACCACCTGTTCTCCCTCTTAGCTCTGTCATAAAGCAGAGGACAACTCTTTCACTCTCCCTAACTCTCATGCTGGCCACTTCTCATTTTTCATTATTAGCAAGACAATTGCCAGGCCAAGTGAAAAATCCTCCTACCTACAAGTCCTGGAAGGCAACCAAAATTTCCACTGTTCTTTTGCTCAGACTTCATGATAAAAATGCAGATGTGGCCTCTTGGAACAACAAGCTATCTTCAACAGTCCTCATTCAAGTTCAAAATCTCTAGCCATCTTCTAGCAGAGCCACATTGTCCCTCCTCCAGTAGGGATCAGTGACCCTGGAAAAAGATTGATACTGGTATAGTTCAGGAAGAGCTCCAAAGAGAAGTACATGCTTCATCTGGAAAAGTACGTACATTCCTACTATATATATCCCCAAGCACCTGGATAAGGATGGTCATTAAAGAATTACCAGTACTACTGCTTAATCCCAGAGGTAGACAGACTCCTTTACCCATCCATACCACTCTACAAGCTCAAAACAAACTCAGATGCTCTCGCCACAGTCAAAATACCATTCTCCTGAGGGAAGAAAAAGAAGTGCCTCTTGAATTGGAAAATTTCTGTGCTTTTCCAAACTGTTAGGAAGCCACAATAGTTTTCCTGTTTAGTAAGACAAAGTTTTGAGCAACACAGATTGTCTGAAAAAACATAGCTATATAAAACTAGCCTATGTAGCCTAGCAATTGACATTTGCTGAAGATGTCTCAGCACCTTCTCTCTGTTCAGTGCAGAGCACAGGCTATATCAAAGGTGTCCTAGTAAACAGACTAATTACTACTTGTATTTCTCTGGTATCTATACAGGCAGAATCACTGCAACATGTATTCTTCTCCCAGACTGCTCTATAGCCTCTGATCTAAACCAAGCAGGTGCAATTCCACCATGTCTCTGCTGTGTCCCCAGGCATCAAATGTCTTGGTCTACATTACTGAGAAAATGAGAGTACATACAGCCAACATTATTGTCCTCTCTGAATGCCATCTCTCTCCTAAGATATTTTCCTTTTCAAACACAGATTCTTGTATTTTATGGACATAACTCAAGTTTGTGTCTATTTTCTAGGCAATTAAAATGGTGTTTCCCAGTTAAAATCCCCAACAAAATAGTGTGTCTGAGCATCTTCCAAACCCTTTCCAGAGTTAAAAACAGGGAAGATAGCACCTTTGTCTGCAGAGAAAGGTGAGGACCACTCCAGTCACATAAAAGATGCCAGCTAGAATAATAATGTACATGTCCTGAAGATATTTGTGTGTAGGTCAGAGAGTCTTTAAAAATGCATTGAAACAATATTAATGTCACTGACCTGTCTGATCACAAGTGCAGCAGCTGCCTCAAACCATCTTGAAATTGTTCCTTCTGGAAAGAAGTAACTGCTGCCCTTGGAAACCCTCCTTTATCTGCAGAGGGGTGGGGTGGGGAATTATTTACTATCAGATGTTCAGTTATATTATTGTTTTTAATTAAAAAAAAGGGGAAACTTTAAAGAGGGCATTTGGTTTCCACTTAACAGCCCCTGAAGGTTTATCTTTGGAGACATTTGGCACCAGTGCTGCAGGGAAGTTTGTATTGCTTCTGTTCAGCTTTGCCTCAGGTTAACTCGTACTCCATGTTCTGCTCCTGCTAATCTCTTTTTACATGAGCACAATACATCTACTTTCTTTGGGAAAAAAAAAAAGACAAAAATGAAGGAAAAAAACCCCATATGTACAGAGACGGCAAAGATTACCTGTAACTGCCATAATTTAAGGGCAAAAAGAATCCTCTTATCTCACCTGCAGAGTGGATTTAAAAAAATGAGAGTAGGAAGAGAAATGACTTGCTGAAAGGAAGGTTTGGAGGATGTTATTAGGGTCTAAATACAGATTTATGTGGCCTCCATGCAGCACTCTGATATCTTACATGCACTTTGGCTTAGACAAATATTGAAAAGGAACTGGAATGGATATGAGTTCGTTGCTGACACACATTCATTCATGACATCTCAGTTACATGTTTACTCGGTGCCTGGCAAAATGGTAACTTCTCTCCACATTAGGGTCTTAAATGTACAGTGAAATGGGTAGGAAATTATTTCTGTATGTATCTGGGGCTGGAAGGAGGAGCACATTTGGCTATTTCCAAGTATAGTACATTTGTGTTGGTAGAAATCACCCTGCAAAGAAGGCCTACTTCTCCATTCCTAACATTGTCATTCATTTGTTTATGTGCAAAATGATTGAAAATACATTTGTTCCATAATGATGATGCTTTACACAAAAACATTCAGACAAATGTCTGCAGGTATTATGGTCTGGGAGTAAAATTCATTCTTGAAGGCATGAGCTAACCTGCATCAATGTAAACATGTCAGTTCAGTAGCATTACTAGTGGTGCATATAAAGACAGCTATATGGAAAGCACATACTCTTCTGTCAAGAAGACCTCACAAGAGAAAAAACTACATCACGTCTTCTATGTAAAGAATTTCTGCTAGAAATTTAACTATATGCTTATATGCACACACTGTATACAGCCTGTGGCACAACAAAACAATTTTACCTCCAAGTATCCCCAGAAGGGTTAAGCAGAACAATCATCATGTGTGGACAAGCCCTAAATAAGGAACGTCTCTTCAGGAAGATGCCAGGCTGCTATATTGGCATGCAATTAAGAAAGGTTGTAATCCTGCTCATCTAGCTGTGCAATTAGGATGTCACTTTCTATTTCCACTTTGTAAAATACTTTGAGATTCTCAGATGAAAGCTCTGTACCAACATGAAGCATTTATACCTTCATCAATGAAGCAGGTGGCCTGTGGTATGCTTGTTTGTGTGTGAACCCTGTAGTCATCACTGTTATAATTAGTTAAAAGTCGTGTCCCGCTCCACTGCAAGCTCTCCTGTTTGGCAGCATTTGGTAGGGGCTGGCATTTCTATATAGGAGTAACTGCCTACACTGCTTCCATCACTGTTGCAGCTGTGTAACTACAGTTTTAGACTATTGTGCTTATATAGTTGAAATACAATGCAACAAAAGTGTACTTCAACTAATGATGACTGGAGGAGACTGAGAGTATCTTGTCCATTGCTCTGCACTGAGCAGTGTCAAGTGCTCGTGTTTCCCAACCAGTTACTCTAACGACTGTCTTAAAGACTTTCAGTTACAGAAATTCATGTATTCCTCTAGAAGTATCATTTTGTAGTAAATATGAGGTTTTTTAATATCCAGTCTTGATTTCCCCAGATGAAATATCCCCTTGTCCATGATTTCTGGTTTTTTTCCATAAAGAATTTTTTCCATTTAAGGTCCTTACTTCTTGCAGTTATTTTTGCATACTCAAAGATTATTGTATTGGTACATTGTATTCTTTTTCATTTCACTGAGAAATATGAAAAGCACTGTGTACCTCTCAGCTCCCTCCATCTTTCTGCTGCAAAGCCCACAGTTGAATAAAAGGAACATTGGAAAAGAAAAATAAATGAATATATTTTAAAAAATCAGGCATATGATCTAACTTTCAAAGTAATTGCTGTTCAGCAGACCAAGTATGGAAAACAAGCATAAATGTGTTCTAATTATATTAGCCCCTGAGTTGTGTTTTGGCTTTATTCACATGAATGAGAATTACAGCTTTTCTGCCTTTGCCAGTGGGAACAAAGCACCTTGAATCAGACATGGATATATCTAGTTAAATAAGAGTCAATATATTGCTGATATTGACTGTGTCACAACTCACAAATAAAGAAAGAAGAAAATTTTAAAAGAATTTTAGTAATTTGTGTAAACATCATCACGTGCAAAGACAAGAAACAGGGTCAGTTGCACTGCCCTTGCAGGATGATGCCTCCACGCAAACACTCAGGACTCCTTGGATGTCTTAAACCATCCATATCCTGTAATTACTTTCTAAATTGCAGAGATTTTATATGTCTAAGTATTTCTTAGGCAATAAGTCATTCAGCGTGCAGGAAGGTTAACTGTATTTGTAATTCAAGTTCTTCAGTTGCAATTATTACTTTTCTCCTAACAGAAAAGCAGCAATCCCTAAGACAAAAGAAAAGTGGCATGACACTTCTTTGCTCTGCTCTGTTTTACTGGATAATAATTCCTACAAGGGAAAATAATTGCAGGGCTGAATCAGGCAGTAAGCCTGTTATGCCCAGATTTTATCTCTGACAGGTACCAACAAGAGATACTCCAAATCATCACAGATAGTCTCATGGTAGTGTTCCCATAGAGGTTGCTTCTTCCAAAGCAAGGCAGAAGCAGAAGAGCTCAAATCTTTAATATTTTACTTTATCTCAGCTAGTGCAGCTACAGACATTCATCTGAGTGGAATCCTCTTCTGCTAAATTCAGCATCCAGAAGCAGTGAGCGTCACAGGTTAAAAGAAGTGGCAGGGAGTGGGGAGAAGTAGGGAAGTGTCTTCATATATATTTTTACAATTTCTTCCTTCACTTTAGCAAGTTATGTTCATTTCTGAAATAACAATGAAAGGTTAAAAGGTCTATGGTATCTCTTTAATTTATTTTAGATGCTTTTATTTTTCATTACAATCTATTTGATCAAGTCCTAAAATTTCTAATGCTTTTCTGAGATGTTTTACATTTTACATTCAAACCGGTATAAAGAGATAACCTTAGTATCTTGTGGGTAATTTCCTTGAATGATTTAACTAAGCATCAAGACTCCAGGAAGTTCTCTAATTTATCTTCTAGCCAAGCACAGATCAAGTTAACGAAAATCATTTCTTATTTGACTTATTTGTTCTTAAAATCTTTAGGAAACAGAATGCAATAAGGCCTATGGGTAGATAAACCCAGTGTCTGACTGCTTGAAAGTTTGTCTCAATGTTTAGCCTAAATTTCCATTGTTGCAATTTAAATCTATCATGATTTGCCCTGTTCATATGCCATTACATACCCATAATGCAAACAACTCCTCCTAAAGCAGATTGTCTTACTCCATGACTGTTTTGGCTAATGAGTGGTTTCAAATGATCATAAAAAAGCAGAGAGCAGTATAAAGCAAATTCTGCCCACACAATTGCAGTGTCCACGAGTACATCATTGGCTGCAACGCAATGGCTGCAGTTAAATATACACCATGACCCAACCTCTGTTTGAGTGCAACTCTGTGCTCCATCTCCAGACACTGTATCTGCAAGAGCCAAATCCAGGATCTTTAGTAGTATTTAGTGGAAAGCCAGACTCAGTCATTGACTTGAGCAATGAAAGATACAAAATTTACACTGTTTCTTTGTCCTCCTCTGTGATCAAATATATCCTGCCTATCCAGACTGTTCTCAACATCCATACTGTATGTAATGCAAAGAGCAGAACTTGGGGCGAAAATCTTCTCCATTAAGGCAAAAATATGTCATTCAGGATGATGTCAAAAAGGCTTATTTCTATTCTGAGTTTTCCATCTCTTCAACCCCTCTTTATTTTTTTAAATTAATGAATCAAAGTGTCAAAAGAAGAACTTGCTTGGGATTAGGAAAAGATAGCATCTTCTTTCAGCAAGCAACATGATCCTTAGAGAATATCAAAAGTACTTTGACAATTTCAGAACATTTTGTTCAGAAATAAAAAGGAATGCAAAATGGTAGTGAAAAATGTAGAAGATTTTTTGCCACCAAACATGTTCAGTCACAGCATTTGTTAGGAAACATCTTGAAAGAAACAAATCTGACAAGCTTCCACATTTTGGCAGGGCTACCTGCTTGGGCTAAACGGTAGTAACATTGTGCTTTTCAAGACCTGTATGATTGTGCAGCAAGATGAATCGAGCATGAATACATAAAGTCACTTATCAGCCACAGCCATTGCTGTTCTGGAGTTGTTTGGTAACTCCACAAAGACATTCTGTGGTCTAGATGGTATTTTCATGTTGATCTTTCAGCCCCCTATAGTCATCAGGAAATACATCAGCTCTCCGTGCCTTGGAGTCATCTTTATCTCCTGCATGGAGTAGATATTTCCCTAAGAAGCTTTAGACCATTGTTCAAAGCAAAACAAGAGTTGATGGTTACTTAAATGTAATGATCTCTTAAAGTGTGCTGTGTTATTATTTATGTATTTACATATACTTCTGGGTTATTGGTAAGTTTATGGGAGAGATCAGCACAGATAAGAGCAGGAAAAAACATGAGATTAGACTGCTTTCCTGGAAGCTCTGTCAGTCTTTAGAAAAAAAGTAATTACATTATATTAGATTATTAAATTTTCAACATATTCCAAACAGAAGTGAGACGCTGTCAAACACCTGATAAGGCCTTAACAGTTACAAAGGTCCTTAAATATTGATGTGAATTGAATTGGTCATTTAGTTTTTTGTTTAGCAACATTTTACCTTTTACTTTGAGAGTACTTAAATATGGAAATGGAAGCAGTTGGTACTATTACCTGGGAGAGCAATATGAAGAACAAATTGAAATCAAAATCTCATACACAAATTATTATTAACACTAATTTCCACATATTACAAAGCCGCTTCTTTGCATGTATGGCATTGCCTTTTGCACCCAAACATGATTTTAATTAAGATCTAACTTATTCATGACTATAATTCAGATCTAACTGCTAGTCTAGCCAAATGAGTGTAATTAGTCCCAGAGGGCATATCTAAGATAGCTAGGTTTTCCTTTTCATCTCTACGTTTAGGCGAACACAATAGACGCTGGAAGATTGGTCTGAGAAACCTGGAAATGTAAAGACCTTTACAGAGCTGGTGGGGAAATTCTAAACAAGAACATTGTCAAAAAGGACTTTCATAAGGGCTCATTTGGTTTAATTTATTCTTGCAGACTATGCAATAGGAGTAAAACAACAGAGATGATTAACTAATGTAAAGCTGACAAACTTTTCATAATGGTTACCTTGTTTATTAAGAAATAGAACCATACAAGTTTGTTTAGCCCATCCATATTCTACTTTAAAAGGGATTAATGATGCTGGTGTTCATTTTTGTTTCCATCCTGCAGAGACTACAAATAAACCAATCTCCTCTGTAAGTTGATGCCGTTATAAATCAAGTCAGAAAAAAGTCCTACAAAACATTCTGTTGAGCATTTGTCCCAATCCATACCATAGTCTATCCAGAAGGCAAAATAATAAAGACAAATCAGTCCATATGATTTGTTCTCTATTGTATCACCCAGCCCCTACATTTGCTTTTCACCCAGTAGTTTCTTCCCATCCACACTGCAGCACATTTGTCCCTTACTACAAGGCACTAACTTTACTATCTCCTGCCAAACTACTCCTTATCCTGTCCCTGTGTCCTAAAGCAGATCTAATGGAAACACATTTTGCAGCAGGGATCACCTCATTTCCCAGCTGCTCCATTCCCAAAACAGTGCAAGAACTACCATGTGCAGTGGGCCAGCTTTGGTCTTGAGAGAGAGCTCTGAGCATCACTATAGATAACGGCAACTATTTTTCTTTTTGTAGTTGGTGCAGAAGAAACTTCACATTTCTCAAGAATCAATCCACCAACACAGTTTCTGAAGTTCAATGACAAACAAGCACTGCTTTTAAAAACATGCACATGTTCTTAGTACTCTTTAGAAGTAAACAGGGCTTGGTACACAAGTAGTTTCAAACATATGGTAACTGTCTTCCTAAACTAAGTCTTCTGACAAGAAAAGGGAAAACAAATACAGTCAATTTCATAAGAAAAGAGGAACGTTGAACACTCAGTGTAATGACAGCAGCTAACACCTGAGTCTCAGAAGGCTCTGCCCAACTGATGTGTCTTGATGAGAGTTATTATTAAATGGAAGTTATATGAACTCAGATCACTTTGGACAAAAGTTAGAAAGGTCCTTTTAAAATTGCTTTCAAGGCACATTGATATTAAAAAAAAAAAAAAAAAAAGTGCATTGTACTTTTTGTAATGCAAGAAGGGGCTCTGGGGAGCCCAGCCCTGCTTCACAGTCACAAGCTCCTTCATCCTGAAAATGTATTCTGTTTCTTTGTATAATCACGGAATCAGCTAAATATTCATGTAAATCCTTGACTGCAGATTTATTTTTAAAATGGATATAGAGGGCACATGGCGATTCAGGCAGTTAAAAAGCAGTGCAACTAGGGATGAAGTTTTCCTCTGATGCATTTTGATCAAAGGCTGGCAGGTGGCAGTGCATCCCTAGGAATGAGCTATGACAACGTGATCTCTACAACTGCTCTTTTTCATTTGTTAAATGGGGGGTAGTCTTTTTTCCTTCCTCCTTCATTTCACATTTCTTCCTTTTCCTATTTTTATTTTACTCCCTAATCTCAAATATTTTTTTTCCACATTCCTTCATTCATTTATCGAAAACAGTAAGCAAATGTGTTTCAGATCCTTACTCTGTGTGTTCAGGGATAATTACATCTTTCATTTATTCTTAAAGATTATTCTCCTCATAGACGTACAAGGTCAGTAAGAAAGACACTGAAATGAATCAAGCTATTTTGGACAAAAGCTGAAAGGAGAGGAAAATCTGAATTAACAATCTTGCTGATGCAAAGGATATCAGCCAGCTAGCTCAGTCTTCTACAGAAACGTGCATTGCTAGTCTTTGATAAAAGAGTAAAAAACATATCTGGTTTCTGCAGGAAGCTCAGATGATACTGGATACCCTGTGGGAGAGGAGAAAAACAATGCTGATACGATTCATGTATTGTCTCACCTTGGGCAGTGAGGGTAGTCTCTGTTCCAGTGAACATAGAGAGCTTCTTAGTGATGATGACGGCTTCCTTCTGGGGCCCCCATGCTTGGTGGTGGGGATAAGGAAGAGCTTGTCAGCTGAAAGGCGCTTTTTGAGTATGGCTGTAGAGCCAAAGAGCTCCTACCACCCTCAGTCCAGCCCAGAGTGGCTGTGGGAAAGCAGAAGACTGAGTAGCTTTTGATACTGTCCCCAAGTGCAGCGATATCCAAAAAGCTCTTTACACAGGTTTAAGTCACCTCATTCTTTGCTTTCCCTGTCCAGGGTATAGCATAGGAAGCAAATGCCTGAGTGTCAGAATGGTGACTTGATGGAAAAGAGCAAAGTGAGATGGAGCAGGAGAGCTCAAAGACTGACTTTCTGGAGATGAAGGCAGCCAGTGGGATCATGCCAGGACAGGAAGGTGCTGGAAGCATGCAAGGCACAAGCACAAAAAGAAATGGCGCACGACTACGTAGCAAGAGCATATGGATGTCCAGATGAAGAGGTGAGAGCAGGCTCACAGTCCAGGAGAAGAAGCCAGCCCCTGTTCCACTGAATGCTGAGACCATACACTTTTGAATATCTCCAGGGACGGTGAATCCACCATGTCCCTGGGCAACCCCATTCCAGTATTTAACAACTCTCTCAGTGAAAAAGTTCTCCCTAATGTCCAATCTAAACCTCCCCTAATGCAAGTTGAGCCCATTTTTTTGTGTCCTATCATTCATTACTATAGAGAAGAGATCAACCCCCACCTCACTACAACTTCCCTTCAGATAGCCATAGAGACTGTCTCTTCCCTTAGACTCCTCTAGGCTAAACATCCCCTGCTTCCTCAGCCGCTCCTCATAAGACGTGTTCTCCAGGCCCTTCACCAGCTTTATTGCCTGTCTCTGGACATGCTCCAACATCTCAGTGTCCTTTTTGTAGCAAGGGACCTATCTTTGCACTGTGATGCAGGCTCACATTTCCATGTTTTAAGTTATGAACCATTATCTTATTCTCTGTTTCTTTTTTATGGTCCCAAACCAAAAATCAATGGAGGCTTCCTCTGGCTGCAGTACTTTTCAAGATCAGATCCACAACACAGCACAGACCCTGGCACAGCAGCATCTGACACATTGCTTGGTATTTTGGAAGAGTTGTTACCCAAAGGGAGTTCATAAGAAAATGACAATAAGGTTTTAGGGAAGAGACAGAGTGTTTTGGAAAAGATCAGCAGTGGAAATTTTAAGAAACCATGAAGTAGAAAGCAACAGCTCCCTGAAATGGTTCAGATGTCCCTTGTAAGGAGATATAAATGAGGGTAGCATGACCAAAAATATGTCCATCTTGCCTGAATAAACATATAGGCAACAGACTAGGTAAGAACAGAGGGAGAACTGGAATGAAATTTAGAACACCAAGTGACAAAAATTCCCCAGGTAGACTTCATTTAGCTTCTCAAATACTCTCCACATAAATGAATACCAAGTTATCAATTGGCATATTTACATGCAGACTTGGCAAAGCACCACTAAATAGTCTATTGAGATCAATCCTTCAATGACAAGATGTAGATGCTCTTACAACAACTTTTTGCATTACTAGACTTTGTGATTTTTAGGATACTAAATAGAAAAATGACAATCCTTCCCTCCTACGAGATAAAAACCATAGTCATGCCAAATTACGGTACCATATATGCAAATATCTGAATGTAAATAATATTGTTATCCTTGTCTGTACTCCCAAGGAGCCATAGCATCTTTTAAGCTCTTTCTTCTTCACATACAGTGGATGTAGCCGTCTGTGACAAATTTGTGTTTTCTTTCCTGAGAAATAATATACAGTATTCCTCAGCGGCAGAGAAGTGAATGGAGTTACCATTTACAAAATTTAAATGTTTACATCCAGAGGGAAAATAAGTCATCTTTATGTGATAATGTTTTTTATAAATGAAATGCTAATAAGTTACTGTAAATGGCCACGTAATCACATCCCATCATTTGCCAATTACTGGGGGGGGAGGGAGGGGGGCAGGAGGCAAGAGCCAGCTGTAGAGCTGAAGATGATATACTACTTCAAATGAGCAAATGCAGGTACTTTGTAATGTATAGTCCCAACAGTGGAATTTTATAGCAGGAATTCAATTTTCAAAGCATTGTCTGATTTCACCTTTTATTATCATGTCAGTAGTAATAATAACTTGCTCTGACACAGGCACTTTTTTACAAAAATTGCCAAGTGATTTATAAAGCTGAAAGCTGGGATTTCAAAGGAACAGAAGGGTATACCTGCCTCAGCAGTTGCACAGTACTCAGAGTTGGCTTTGTCTGGGCTCCAATGCTGTGGTACAATGCGTGCTCTAGAAACTGTTTAGATGTTTTGTTCTGTAGTTGAATCATAGAATCATTTCAGTTGGAAAAGATCTTTAAGATAATCAAGTCCAACCACTAACAAAACACTGCCAAGTCCACCACTAAACTATGTCCCTCAGCACCTCATCTACGTGTCTCTTAAACATCTCCAGAGATGGTGACTGCATCACTTCCAGGGATGGTGACTCCACACCTCCCTGAGCAGCCTGTGCCAGTGTCTAACAAACTTCTTAGCAAAAAAGTTTTTCCTAATGTCCAAGCTAAATCTCCCTTGGTGCAACTTGAAGCCATTTCTGCTTGTCCTATCACTCATTACCTGGGAGAAGAGATCGACCACTACCTCCCCACAATCTCCTTGCAGGTAGTTGTAGAGAATAGTCACGTCTCTTCTGCACACTAAATATTCCCAGCTCCCTCAGTCGCTCCTCATCAGACTTGTTCTCCAGACCCTTCATTGTCCATTTCTGGATATGCTCAATGCCCTTCTTATAGTGAGGGTACCAGAACTGAACACAATTCAGTGGGCCTCACCAGTACTGAGTACAGGCGGACAATCACTTCCTTAGTCCTGCTGGTTACATCATTTCTGATACAAGCCAAGATGACATTGGCCTTATTGGCCACCTGGGCACACTGCTGGCTTATTTTCAGAGAGCTGTTGATCAATACTCCCAGGTTTTTTCCCATTGAGCAGCTTTCCAGCCACACATCCTGAAACCTGCATCATTGCACGGAGTTGTTGTGGCTCAATTACAGGACCTGGCACTTGGCCGCATTAGACTTCACACAGTTGGTCTTGTCCCATCAACCAGCCTGTCTTGATGCCTCGAAAGAGCCTTTCTGTCCTCAAGCAGATCTACACTCCTGCCCAGCTTAGTGTCATCAGTAAATTTACTGAGGGTGCACTCTATCCCCTCATCCAGATTGATAAGGATGTTAAACAGAAAAAGCCCAAGCACTGAGCCCTGGGGAATACCACTGGTGACTGATCATCAATTGGATTTATATCCATTCACCACAACTCATAAAGTCATGTTGACTGAGCCTGAAGCCTTGATTGTCCTGTATGTATATTCCAAAACCTGCCCTGGCACCGAGGTCAGACCAACAGGCCTGTAGTTACCAGGATCCTCCTTATAGCCCTTCTTCCAGATGGGTATTACACTTGCTAACCTCCAGTCCTCTAGGACCTCCTCAGCTAGCCAGGACTGCTGGTAGATGATGGAAAGATGCTGGCGGATGATGGAAAATGGTTTGGTGAGCCCTTCTGCTATCTCCCTGAGCACCAACAGGTGGATTCCATCCAGCCCCATGAACTTGTGTGCATCAAGGTGGAGCAGCAAGTCACACATCATTTCCCCTTGGACTAAGGGGGCTTCATTCTGTCCTTTGTCTTTCTTCTGGCTCAGTACCCAGAGAACAGATGGTTTTAGACTTGAAGACTGAGGGAAGAAGGCATTAAGTACCTCAATCTTTTGTCACTATGCTTCCCTCTGTATCCATTAAAGGATGAAGATTCCCCTTAGCACTTCTTTTATTTTAATACATATATAGAAACTTTTTCTATTGTGTTTTCAGCAATAGACAGCTTCAGTTCTGATTCTATCTTGGCTCTTTTAATTTTTCCCTGAAAATTATGCTTAAGTGAAGCCCTTAAACAGAACTTATGTGCTCTACTCATGTACCTAAACATTTTCCAGATCGTCCCTTTCCACCACCTGAAAGGGCAAGTTTAGTGAGTTTTCAATAGCTGTAGGGAGCTTAAATAAAGATTTTCTGAACATCATAGGTTAGAACAACTCAGGTTGTGAACCACTTCGCACATGAAACCTTCTTAAACCAGATTCTGGCTACTGAAGACCCATTTCATGGAAAAGAGTATGATCCACACATTAACTATACGGAACTGCTGTCAGCCTTCTTACACATGGGCAAACAAAAAGCAAATCCCACATCTGACCTCTTCTCCAAGTCAATCCTTCTCCCAAAGAGTCAGGCAGGGCTCTGAAACCAAATCTAATTTAATACAATACAAGCCTAACTTCTGCTAGCACCAGTCAGTTGCCACAAAAGCTGCTTATCAATTAATTCAGTGATCACAAGTCAGAATTTCACTTGGCCTGGGACACTTTTACAGACAATTGTTGGGTTACTGAGATGAGAAAAATACAATCAAGATTCACCAAACTAACAATTAAATGACTATATCTCACCATATCTATTACAGCATGAGGTCTGAAGTAAAACGGAAAGCATCTTTTCTAAGTCCCAGGGTCGATTTATATGAAGTCATTGTTTCCCAAGGTCAGCACTATTTGCACAAAGCAACCATCAGGAGGCTGCACATCAGCGCAGGATTGTGTGGTTCTACAATACTAGAAGACACTCATTTTGCACCAAAAATGCAGATTTAGGTGCCTCAGTAACAACTGGTCTTTTCCTAGAGCAAAATCTTTTCATCATAATGGAAACCAGATCAGGCACTTCAAGACTGTAATGTCTTCTTCAAGCCATGAAAAAGTCATGTCAGATATCAGAATGCATAAATTTTGAAAATTATCTCTGACATTCATTCTTAGACATCACATTTTCAAAATCCTCTCCACCACTAAGAAAGATCAGGAACTTTTTAACCAAAGCCCAAGAATCTCACCTAATCATATAACTCCAGAAAATGTGACTTTTTTTTACAGTAACAAGAATTGAGGAATATATAGTAACCTAGAGTTGGCAAAACTGCTCATAGATAAAAACTAGGAGTGAATAGGAAGTCTAGTGTTCAGAGATTCACTAGAAGACAGTAATTGAAATAGAAATTGCACCACTGTTCCAAAAACTATATCAATTTTATATACTTACAGTGTTTCATATATTAAAGTTCCTCAGATAATCAAGAAAGTTTTGTATCTGAGAACCTAGGACAGGTTAACAAACCTGACAGCACTATCATGTTACATTCCTTAGGCTGAGCTAAACTATAGTACTTCTGACAAGGTTTTGCCAGTCAGACCCTGAACTTTCTACATCCTTATCCTTTATGGGATCATGAGCACTGGCCAGAAGACTGAAATAAACATGCGTAATAAACAAATATAACTACTAGGATAAAAGTCCTTGACGTGGTAATTAGGAGGCAATTTTCATGCTTAAATTGGGTTTGAAATAAGACTATGAAACATTTTGTTGTGAGAGATGAAGCATGACAGACAAAGCAAGTCCAGAACTTTGCCTCTCGCTGGATATAAAAAGCGACAAAAATTCTACAATTCATTGTGTGAAGTACATAGTTACAAAGTTTACAACTGAGTAGCCTTGGAGAACAACGCAACAAAGATACTTAAAAAACACAGATACTACAAATCATGTCAGGGGAGTCCCCATCCACCAACACTCTGTGAGTGAGATATCGATATAACCTGGTCACAAAACCTCACCTATTTTAACAGTGACATAAACAAATCTGCAGCACTTGTAGTCTGCATGAGTAAGAATTCAACCTCTGGATTGCCTCTGGATGAGGCAATTCAACCTTAAATCTGAAGTTGGTTTTTGACCCTCACTGCCCCCGTGAGCAGGGCAAAATATGAGGGAATATGTTTAAAATTCATCCGTGTGTTTTGACTGCCCTGGCACAGGCATCTCAGGCACAGCTGAAGACTATGCTCAGTGTCTTGATTATGCTGACAGGCAGACAGCAAGTTCACATTTGATCTTTGGTTTTTGCCTTCTGTCATGGTTTAGGCCCATCAAGGAACAGAAGATCATGATTAGCCTCAAGTACCAAAGACATGAGGACTGCTAAAGGGCAGGGAGGGTTTAACTGCCGCTTAAGGTCCAGGACAAATAAGACCAGGCTACTTGGCTTGGGGAAGAAAACAGAAAATAATTTAATACCAACTAAAGCATAAAAACCCCAAACCATAACCAAAACAAAACAACACAGAATGGTACAAAGATGAAGAGTCCGACCAGCCCTTTAAGACCACCTGCTCCCCACTCCTCCCCTCTGCCCGGGCTCAGAGCCCTGATCCTGGTGTTTTTACCTCCATCCCCCTGAGTGGCCCAGGGGGGCAGGGAGTGAGGGTTTCAGTCAGTCTGTTCCTGATGGCTTCTGCTGTGTGTCTAATCTCAGGGCAGGTGGGCTCCACACCGGTCCTCCTTGCAAGTCTGTGGGGTACCACACACACATGGCAGCCCTGCACGGGCTGCTCCGATGTGCATTTATCCCAAAAGTTGCAGCTCCTTTCTGCCATTCATGTGGAGCTGCTCTGAGGCACACAGGCTCTCCAGCATGTCCTGTGCCATGGCTGCCTCCTCACACAGTCTCTAGCCCGTCTGGGCGCACTCATATGGAGCTGCTGCTGGCTCTCAGTTCTGCCATTGCCATCCATAGGTTGCAGGGGTACCACCTGCGTTCTCACCATGGCTTGCAGAGGGGTCTCTGGTCTGGTGCTCCTCCTTCTTTCCTCCTTCTCCAACTGTGGGGTCCGCATGGTCGCCTCCATTTTGTATTACCCTTACACCTCCTGCCAGGCACTTCAAATTCCCATCCCTAAATAGTGATCGCAGAGGTGCCAGATTGGCCCAGCCAGGCCGGGGAGTGGGTCTGCACCCAGGAGCCGGGGGAGAGTCCAAAAACTTTTTACCAGGTCTTCACTGCAACCTGCTCCCCCTGTTACCAAGCAAAAGCAACTCCTTGCTAAACCATGACACCTTCCAATAAATACAAGGAAATACTACTCTTCATTCTCTTCACTAGACTCCATTCATGCCCTTGCCTACGAGTACTCCATTAATTCAAATCACAAACACTACCCAGTAGGACTACAGATTTTGTTTTCCTTCCAGTTCTACTCAGCTTTAATTCCTCACCTTTTCTCATCACCATATACAGTAATATGAAAAATGACAAAACAGGTAGTTCAGATAAACATTTGAAAAAACAGCACCACATTCACCACCTGACTTTATATGATCAAGCCTGCCAAAATGACCAATTCATACACTCAACATACTCCCCACTGGCACACTTTGCTTACCTTCATGGCCCAAATTCTGGCTATATTTGTAATGAGAAGTTCTACCAGCTCTACACTCTACCATTCATATACAAGACTTCTTTAGCAGAGCCCTTTTGGCTGGAAAGGAGCGGGGGCTTTGCAAGGCACTGTCTTGGTACATTCCCTCAGAGCAAGTACCAGAAAAAAACAAGTGCATTGAGGAAAAGAGCAGCAGGCCACATCTATAAGCTCTGCTGTAGCTCAGAGAAATGTGCTGAACAGACAGGAGTTCATGAGTGAATTCTGCTAGAGGACTGACTGTACTGGATACAGTAGGAAAAGACAGAGGACAAAGAGCTGCAGTACATTTGATCTACCGTGTCTAAAGCACTCTGAAGGTAAAAAGCATGAACAAGTAATCAGAAACAGCAATGGCAAAACTTCCCCTGCATGATGTTTGCTCACCTCACACACAGCAATGGTTTTAAAAATCCTTCCTCCCACTGGAAAACCAATTCCACACAAAGTATTTACATTCACTAGCATTTCTTGTACAGTGTTTAATACCAACATTACCCTGTCAGTACATGGGCTTGTTTTCTACTTGGAAGCTTTGCAATTTCATCCTGCATGAAACAGTAGTAAAGTTACAAAATGAGGCAAATCCCAAAGAGTTTATATGAATTGTGTGTATTGGAACAAAAAACCTCAACACATTAAACAAGGAAGCCAATAATCCAACAGAGATATTAAACAACTGATCTAATTAAGCAACAGAAGGCAAATGGGAGGAAATTTCATACAGGTGAAAGGAATGGTGTGTGTGTATTCATACAGCTATGAAGAATGGCTTAACACCTCTCTCATGCAGATAGGAACACTGAAAAATCACTTTTGTAAGAATTGCGTAGGAGGCATTCATGTCTGAACAAAATCCACAAATTCAATACAACTTCTTCACAAGATGGAAAGTTCTTGTTTTACCAGTTTACTCTGCCTTTCACAATCTCCTGCTGGCAGGCATCCAAATCCAGGTCAGGGCCTCACCTTCCAGGTGAGGTAGATGTCCTGGGTTAATGCATTGTCAGGAAGGATCCTAAACACTGAATTCAGTGAAATGGCTCAAACTAATACTGAGACAAAAATCTGGCTCAGGATTTAATGTTTTGGGTTTTTGGGTTTTTTTTTTTCCTGCAATGTTAGCTGCAAGAAATGAAAGTCATAGCATTCAATTTTACTCACAAAAGAAAATAAATATGGCTTAGTATGCTCAAGGAACAGAATAGTTATGTAGGGAAATGCTATTTATACATTCTGTCATTACTTTCAAAATGCTCGTTTTTAATATAACAATACAGAATAGCAAGATATGCATAATAAGCATAGAATGCATAAGAGATTCAGATTTTCAGTGGTTGACGGCCATTCAAAATTATCTTAATTTCTCCTGAACACAGTCCTAGAATAACTAGAAAATATTTCATGAGCTCAGAATACATCTACAGTCTTGTAACACAATCTGCTTTAGGTATAAATGTCAGAAGGAGTTATAAGGTGAGCAATTGTAACTGAGCTCCACATAGCCAGTAGGCGAAGTACAAAATATATGCAAGACCACAGGGTTTTAGAATGAAAGGAGAAATACACTGTTTTTATTTAAATGTATCAGGATCTCATTTGTCTAATTCTCAGTTTAATGATGCAGCTTCTTGGCAGAAAAATAGCTTTTCCATTAGTTAGCTTGATTCTGTTGAGGGTGGTTTTTTTTTTTCTAAACAGAAAAGCTTTAACACCAAATTTATTTTTTTTTTCTTTGTTCAAATGAACAAACACAAACAGAAAGATCTTTTTTGTGGGTGTGTTCTTACTGGGTACAGGCATTTTTGACAGTGTTGTTTCGGGGAAAGGTTTCATGAAATGGATCATCACTAATCTAAGTTACTTCTAATAGTAGCAGACTATTTCCATGAAATTATTCCTGAGTGGAATGTAATTTCAATGGAAAAATAACTGTTGAAATGCCTAATTTACTCCTATTGATTTGAAATGCAGCCAAAAGATCTCTATCTTGAACCTTTTGCAAATTTGTTACATAGCAGTAAGTTATTGACATAAACAGTCTCAATATTAATCTACTAAAAATTAACTCTAGGAAGATCCATTTAGCATTATTTGAGAAAAAAAATATCAAAACTGTAAGTTGGGAAAGTCAAGATTTTATATACTTGCCTTTTCCTTTTTTAAATTTCTCCATTAAATAAGTAATACCTTAATTCTCTGTGCTGTGAGATTAATCGGGGAAATGCTATAACAGAGTTTTGATCTCAAAATTAAGACACAATTTAAAGGTAGCAATAGAGGCATATAAATCTGTCTTTGCACCATATTTAAAACAGGGAAGACATAATAATTAAGAGAGAATGAAAAGGAAGAAAACCAGGGAATGGTGAGACGGTTGTCAGGATGGAAGGAAAAGAAGGGAGGAACAGGGAAGCAGGAAAGGAGGAGCAGACCCAATAGCTAAAGAACTTTTACAAATTAGAGGCAGAAGAAAGTGGTAAACAAGCAATCTGAGCAAAACCAGTGTGTCAAGCCTTAGAAACACACCACCACCTCTACACCCCATTCCCAATGAGAGTTAGCTTGCTGTGACATTACAGCGTCTCACATTTTGACATATCAGTCAGGACCTACTTTCTGCATCATGTAACTCATTTCAAATGTAGTTTTGCAGTCTCACTCATTGGGAATTTTTTTTCCCACATTTAGTTAGTTACAAAAAGGCAGAGATGAGACTAAAATTTCCACAAAGCAAATGTTTTTGAAAGATACAGCTGTTCAAAAGCACAACCAATTGTGAAGCTTCTTATCAAGCTATTATGAGAAGTAGGTCACTGCAGTCCTGACTATTCAAATGTTACTCCTTCCTTCCAAGAATCAATCACTGCTAGGTCTTGGCTAAAAGGCAACTCTCCAACAAAGGAAAAAAAAATCCACCACCAGAGAAGTTATTTCCTCAATGGCTCCTCACAAAAGCAGTACTGACTTTGTGGTATCTGCTGACAGATAATTGTTATAAGAAGTAGGAGTGTAACTGATATCTTTCTTCAAATGCCACTTCTGAGCTTCTCATACATCATTTAATGTTTAGGGAGGTTACTTGGCTTGAATCAGCTATCCCTAAGAAGTTTTCCGCTTTCCTTGTGCAATATCTTCACTGTTATTCCTAAGCATGGATTAAGTTCATGCTATCAAGCTGAGGCTTTTTGTTCTCAACACTTCACCTCACATCATCTTACAAACAAAACAATATTCCTGCCTGCTATTGTGTGGAGAGGGCAGGTTGCTCCCTGCTTTGCAGAGGACATCTGATGATATTAACAAGCCTCTGCATCATACTATTCCTGTCCCCCATTCTCACCAAGGACACTAAAAATATGAGAAAAATATGAAATGCAATAAGCTCATGAGTGTGTCATCCACTGCCTTTCTAGGTAGGGCAGAGTAACATAAGAAAGCAAAACAAACTTGAGGTTATTACCTGAAGTCCCTGAGGCTCTCTGCTTATATTCCAAGGAGCTCAGGGTTTACCAGTTACTTGCTCTGTGTAGACCAATGATGACTCTAGAGAGCTTCTTTGCTACAACCATACCCAGTAACACAGTAGAAATTTCTATTACTTGTCTCTCTTCATCTGGGTATAAACAGTAACACTTCTTTCTCAGCTAAAAACTCATTGCCATTCTGATTTAAGTACCTCCATGTTCCTGGAGGTGCTCTACAACACACTACAGACTTTTCTCTTTACTAAGCACTCACTTTATCTTGGGGGAGAGGCTAAAAGCATTCTAATTGGGCCTGAAATTAAGAAATAAATATGAGAGGGAAGAACAAGAAGAGTGCAGGAATGTTGTTCATGCGTTTCCATGTCATCAGTGCTCAGCACTGAATTATCTCCCATTCTCCGTTCCAAGCGAATTATGAGGGCTTTCCCTGTCCTCTGACATTACTATACATAGTCCTTCCTACACTGTCTGACTTCCTGACCATGCAGGGATGAGTATCTGTATATATATGGCATCAGTACCTTTCACTGAGCTGAAGCTTAGTAGTCCCAGTATTTGTTCATGCTACCTTTCAGCTACTGAATCAAAATCATATGATTTAAATGGTTCAGGCACTTTTGTACAGACTTACAGTACATTAGTGTAAGCAAGTCATCTGCCATGCAGTCTACAGAAGACACCTCATGGAGTGGAAGCCAGAGATCAGGCAGAACAATCCAACTTGTCTAAAATGTCACTAGACGTCTATATTTTCAGAATCTGAAGGTCACCATCAGTGACCATCCCTTGAATGTGAGTACAAATCTGACAGTTTTGAGATGCCACTTTCCCCAGCTTCCTCTAGAATTAAGGGAGCTTGAATCTTTAATAAGTCATTTGAAAAAAATCATGTCAGTGCCAAGAAAGACTGCTTATATCTTATATATAAATGGTTAACTGAACTTTTAAATGGATACAGAGGTGCTGCCTTCTGAGGATTAAAGGACTTTTTCTGCTTCTTTTGATAATTTTGCAGGCTCTGAGCCACAAGAACATAAAATAGAGAAAATTAGAGACAAGAGACATTTCTAGGAATTAAATCTGAAATAAAACTGTCAAAATTCTACTGAAGCTACTAGAATTCCATCAGTTTTGGTTTTCACCTGTGGCATGGCAGCAGCTCCAAAACAACACTAATCTAACTGTGATGCTATGTCCCATTTGCCCTTAGACAGGATGCCTGACCCAAAAAAAAACCACAGCTAGGTCTCAGCTCTGTGAGACTGCTGCAAGGCAGCACCTGGAACCACCTGCTTTGCTATGCACACAAGCATATCAACAAGTCATGACTAACTAATAAAGATATAAAGTACATATCTGACAGGTGATGGATAACAGATGGCCAAAAATCTAAATGAAATTTCTGATTAACCATAAATCTGTATTCGTTGAGTGAGATCTGTCAAGGAATCCATGCTTGCCTTGGCTGATAGGGATATTAAGAAGTCTGAAATTACAGCCTTTAAAAGCATCGCTTCAGACGACATTGCAGAAAACTATTTGAGTTTCACTGCCATGTAACTTCCTCAGTACCATTCAAGCGTTCACTACAGTGTAGAATTTATTGTCCTACCTACCTGTTAGTTGATGGGGAATCAAGCCCTTTGGATCTCAGAATAGGAGATCACGGAAACAAAAGTGATTTTCTTTTTCTTGTTATTTGTTGACATTTGACAGTTGCTGTCAATTCCAGCAGTAGCTATCCTGCTTTTCTTCGAAACCAGGAGAGATTCTCACCCTCAAAGCAGTTTACTTCATGGCTAGTTTTAGAAGGACAGACTTGAGCATGAGGACCTTTTAGATACAATTCAAGGATTTTTAGTCAAAAAGGTACTGTTCACTTCAAAACTGCAAACTGCTTCCTTAAGTTTGTTTGTCTCTTTTCTACAGAGAATAAAATTACTTAACATAGAAGGGAATTAAATATGTTTGCACATACTGGTGGCTTTTTAACTCTTTGATGAGTAATCTGAAAAAGAAATTTATTCTTTCTTACCACCACCCAGAAGTTTATTATGTAGGCAATAAAGGGCATCTGCTTGGCCTTTATTCATGGAAAAAAGCAAATAATGGTGTCATATTATAAGAAAAAAGAATCTCATTATATTGCAGTACCACATACAGCATTATAAAAGCAAAACAAAAATATTACTCTGCAGCACAAAATCATTTTCCCAGAACTCATCTGGATGAAGTGAAATGGCCTTGTTCAATACTCTAATGATTGACAGACATGATATGAGATAACAAGTTAGATAATAAGAGCTGCAGGGCTCTGATTTCTCCCACCATTTGTGGAATGAATCAGTCCCAATAGCAAAGAGGTATTGAGCTGTCAGAGGAAATCACAGGACAACAGCTTCACATCTTTTGACAGAAGGCAAGAGATAAAGTCAAGAACTTTAGATCATCTCTTTATGTACAGGTATATGAATTCCTGGTATGTCATACATTTTTATTTTTTAATGTTGCTCTTTAATCTCACTATGTCCTTCCTCCCTGCTGTGAGATACGAAATATGACAACTGCAAAAGAAGTATTTTCCACAACATTGCTCCAGCAGACTGTCTCATACAGCCACTGCTAACATTAAGTACACTAACCCGAATTATATACTGCCTAAGTAAATTTACTAACCTTGCCATATACTAAGAGTAGCAGCTCATAAGCGTCTCCTGCTGGCTTGTACTGACTTAAAAACATGACAGGTTGGAAAAAAAAATCACACAACTTAAAATCTGATTGTAGCTATGTGTCAATGACAGTATTTGCTAGGTTACTGCTGTTCCACTTTGCTCCCTAGTCAATAAAATAAAAAACTTCAAAGCGTTGTTGTCTGGAGCTATAATCCACCTAAGCTGATCTGTCCATCCAGGGAAGGGATTGCAACACATCTTTAAGAGCAATCCGGTCTAGAACCAGGAAAATTATCTTGGCTTTGTAAGAAATAGTGATGCTGGTTTTGCAGGAATGGAATCCAAGCAATTAAGACAAAGAACTTCTGACGTTATCTGTGCCTTTATAATGTTAACTAACTGGCTAATCTCAAGACTGGTGTCTGCATCTCAGGATTGATATTTGTAGCTCAAGACTGATGTCCGCATCTTTTTAATGTTAACTAGGTAAATGATGGGTCCTAAATATTGGGACTATGAGGGAATGGGTGACCATTTACAAGAACTAGACACCCCCTGAGGGGATTTTGTAGGCACCTCGGGAAGATGTAAATCTTGGAGTACTTAATCAATGGGGAAACAAGGGAGGGACGTTGCGGCTGGAATAGGGAATAAAAAGCCGAATATTGTACCTATCAGGGGTGCCTACTAGCTAGGACACCTGCTCTTGCAAGAACGCTTAATAAAAGTGCTTCACTGCAGTCTGACCTGAGTCTTTCACGAGAAAACTTGTTTTGTTTCCTACAGCTTGACACACTTCCAGTTTTCACCTGTAAAATATCTTCTTTGTTTTACTTATTGATCTCTCTGTTGTTACTCAACTCATAACATCAAATACTTCCTCCCTTTGGGATATACCGTGAGGAAGATGCTCTGCAAGACATATGGGTGTTGTTCTAGCATAGCAAGTGACATGCACTCTGCATCCTGAAAAAGCAGGCAGTTATCCTCTACTCCATGATCAAGGAAGAAGTTACACACTAAGCTAGGCATAGATTTACATAGTAGTTATCTTTTGGTAGCTATCCAACCCTGCAAGCAGGTGAAGGTAGGCAGTTACCACAGCACAGTTTGCAAACTGCAACTTTGTACCTCAGCTTTTGAGGATTGCACAGGCTTGTCTCAACTGAGTGAGATTCAGCGTGCAACCAGATACTGGATCCTGTTGTTGAGGAGATGCACAAGTCTCAGCAAAGTCATCTTCCCAACTTTTCTGATTGGATATCAACCAAAACTGAACACCACCACCACATCTGAACAGTTGTTGCCACCTTAAAATAAGCAAGACGCCTGACAATGACAGATGTGCATTATCTCACAGGAACATCCCTCCTCCTCCTTGATTTCATTGCAGCATAACTCTTCGAATGACTGAAACAGGAACAATTTGTTGTTGGTCTAGATGAACTTTCAAGGTCTCTTCCAGACCTTGAAATTCTGTGATTCACAGTCCATGTGTTCTTTGTATACTAGTAACACACATTTACATTTCAATGGAAGAAACTCTGACCAGCCAAATCACCCAATTACAAAAACATGAAGATAAAGAATACTCTAAATTCTAAGAAGACTAAAGATATATTTTAGCCAAACCTAGGATACACAGATTTTTTTTTTTTCCAAAGAAAAATCTAATCAAAGATTATTTTATTAATCCTGGCTTTCATTGCTAAACATTAGCAAATACTTAGTCAAGGCAATCTGCAAAAAAAACCAATGAAAATGCAGATTGCTGTTTATTATTTTACTCCATAGATGTCTGTCCTACCGTCCCTAGCAGTTTTAAAGCAGCAAAGAAACAGAAGCACAATAACTGTAATTGACACCAGTGAGTTACAGTGGAAGGTAGAGGGTCAAAGGCTCTGCTCTAGCAGTGCTAGAAAAGTTATTGAAAGGTGACTATTAGAGAAAGAAAGGTTTCAAGAGATTCTGAGGTAGAAAATTAAAATTTCAAAGGAAAAGAAGTCATGTAAAGAATTAAAAGAGGAAAAGGAAGCATGCAGGTTACTCTGCAAAATTTACATCTCTATAAAATACATCTGTTTCAATGTTTCAGCAATTCAAAAAGGAACTGTTTGTGAGGTGACTCTAAGAGAAGCTACCACATTGAATCAACAGATATGGATACCAATAGCTATTCTGTTGTATATTCACTGCTAAGTAATTGTTACAGAAATATATCTTGCAGGAGGAAGCTGTTTATAGACAGCTAAAACAGCAGCAAAGCTGAATTTCATTGTCTGCAGGCTGGCAAAGACAAGTGATGTCCATACCCTCTTTAAAAGAGATTATTGGCAGTCCCAACGCACCTATAAGCAGAATTAACCCAGTCAATCACAGAAACAGGAACAAGAAGGAGGATGTAAGTCTCTCTCCAGATTTCTTTTACCACAAAACTCAGGAGACAGTAAGAATAGCAAATAGCATCTGTAGCATCAGAGCAAACCTATACAAACCATATAAACAAACAGTTAAGCAAGCACAGAAGAGGGATGCCCTCTGAGAACACAAGTATCTTGTTTATTTTGTTAACTGTACAGGGCCCTCATACTGCTGCCCGTTCCCGT
>WBNH01010047.1:0-13634 GCA_013401255.1 Urocolius indicus
TATTCTATGATTCTATGGTTCAATGATCTGCTCCTTTAGTCAAGATAAAACATGGTAGGGCAAAGGAGAATCTTTGATTTTGGTAGAAAAAATAATTAGAAAATGGCTCAAATAACTCCCCTTGCAAGTCCTCAACATGCGCTTTGCTTGGCTAAGGAAAAGGGAATAAAGAGTGCTTCTGGAAAATCATAGTCCCTATACAACAGTTTCTGGCAGTAAATAGAAAACTGACAGTCCACATTTAAAGGTGTAAGAGTGAGTTGTCCAAGTTATAGGTTACTAAGTCACTTATAGGCTAGCAAGTCTGTGCAAACAGAGGAGTCATTAAATTCTGATTTTTGCTTTTGCTGCTACGTCTCTCATTCCTTGATATGAAAGTTGCACTCTTTCTTTCAGTCTACACAGAAGATTCCCACTGCCTTGCCCTGCGCTGCTGTATCAGTACAGAGCCGATTCTGTACAGGCACTAAGGACAACCATGGTGCAACAGTGAAGATTTATCTGCTTTGCAGGAGAAGGCAGTACCAAAGATGAAGCCAATCTAGAAAGCCTGCCAGTTAAAGGCATGCACAAAGTTTGGTAAAGACAAGCTGGCAGTGCCTCAAGATCTGTCATCACAGAAACAAAGCTGTTTTAATTTTTGCCAGAAAAAGCTAATAAATGGGAATTTGCTGCCAATGCAAGAAGTCTGAAACCACATAGTGAACAGGTCAATCAGATAGTATTTTCATGGAATGAGTTATCGCTGTTATGGTCTGACTTTCTATATTTCTCATGACAATGAAGGAAAAATCTTTTTCCCAACACAGTTTCATTAAAGTCTCCTTCTTTATACACTTTTACTTTGAGAACAGAAGGCTATTATACAGAAACTAGCATCAAATTAATGAAATGTGCAATTGTATTTCTTCTTAACCCTTTCAAGAAGCAGCTGCTAAAGCTAAGGGTAGAATTGGTCCAGTTTGCAACCAGTTCTGGTGAGAGACATGACAAGAAAAACCTAAAGGCTAATCTGCATGAGAGAGATGCTTATAACAGTATCTGACCCAATCAGCTGCACTACGTTTCAAAAAACATGCCTGATTTCTAACACCCTAATTGCTCTCTCTTTCCCTAACCTTTTTGGTTTTCAGCTAGAAGCACAAATGTGCTAACTGAGGGCATGAATTTAATGAAAGCATCACCGATATTTTCTGTCCCTTTTTGACTTAGTATCCACTCAAACTGTAAGGAACAAATATGAGTATATTTTCACAGTGCACCTTTTTAGGTACCATCACACTAAATAACATTCAGTCCCTTGCCTAAGTCTAAGAAAATATGCTGTGGTAAAAAACAGTCAGTGCTTTTCCGAGGTGATTTTCAGTTTTTCCCTCACTTGCTCTCTATAGGAGACCAGGAGCTCATGGAGATCACCTACCCACTTTGCCCATAACCATTTGCCTTGAGCTTGCCCACCCTTCTGTCATTGCTAGTCCTGTATTTCAGAGGCATTTTCCTTCCTTAGAGAAGGCATGGGCCATACCAAATTTTTGAGGCATTTGCCAGGCTCAGTTCACAGTGATTCAGACAACAGAGGTGTTTCTTCCAAGACTTTAAGCAGGCCACCTAAAGATGATTGCTTGTTTGACACCTCTGCTAGAGTTGCCTTTCATATACCCTAACTCTAAAAGCATCCTCTTTTCCTTCTTGCAAAGTCAGTGTCTTAGGTCATCCATAGCATGTTCCCACATAAACAAGGGATGAGCTGGGAGACTTTGCAGGACCACAAAGCTGCAAGTAAATGTCTGCTTTTGCAATTATACTATCAAAAATTAAATACATTTTAGGAGATTCTGCAAGGTCAAGAGTGAATGCACTGTCAACCTGCACACACAGACAGTGAGATTTCACAAAATCTAAGAATCCATTCTGTTGGGAAAGCAGCCTTTTGGACTGCTTGGACCAAATCCTGGAGCAAATGGACCAAATCTTGTGTTTTGTGATATTTAAATGAATTGCTGTTTTGACATGCTACGTTTGGCCAGAAAGTCGAATCCCAGAAGAGTGAATCTTCACTGCATATTGGCAGGCCTAAGACAATGAAACCCAGCTGAAGAAATGTGATCACAATGTCATATGCTGTCTGATTTATTAAATGTGACCCAGATCTAGCTTGTGTCTGAGAAAAGAAAGAAATCTCATTCAAATGGCATCAACGCTCTTTCTTTTAGAATACCAGAGCTGCCAAAAGATGCAGAAGGAAAGAATTGATCCCAGCAAAGAAAAGATTTTGGAGAATCTACTTCACTGTGTTAAGTATTTTGCATCAAGTCACAGCATTTCTGACTCAAACTGCAGGAAAAAATAAGGTAACAGCACAGTGACCTGAACAAAGATGATAATCTGGAGTTTGAACTCTAGTTATTTGGGATCACATTTGCATATTCATACAACAAACGAGGACCTTAAATCATGGTGCTATACACCCCCAAGGAGCTCTGTAATCACAGAGCAAACTGCTGGCTATTCTGGATGGAAGACTTCTGCACAGTCTTCACTAGACATGCTGGTTTGGATGCACAATGTTCTTGCTGGCAAAAATGTAATTGGAACCAATGTGCTTCCACAAAAGGCATTCATTTCAACAAATCAGAGCCTTCCAGCAAGAAACAATTTGCTGAAAAGTTTTTGACCAGCTCGCCTGAAAAATTAGTTGACTTAATATCAAGGAGTATTTCTCAATGATTACAGTTAAGTAGCCTCTAACTGTTCTGGAGCCCCACTTTGTTACATTCCATATCCACACACACAGAAACCATGGATGTGTGAATGCAGTCCTGCTGAGATGTTCATTCTTATCTTGGCCTGCAGGTCTGAATCTAAATTATCCTCTGAAACTTCTGAGCTTTGCTGTAAACTCGATCTGCACTTCTGGGAATTAATAAACACAGGTCGGGATTTATGGCACTGTTGATTTTTCAGCCTGGTGCTGAATGAAAGAAGTGCATCTCTAGCTGTTGTGCGCCGCTCACAGGTAGCTGTGAAGGTATCTTTGTAAAGGTCTGATATCCAAAAGCATATTTACCAAGCATCACCATACTTTTTTGTTTTCCAGATGCATAAGAACACTGAAGTGAAGGTCAAGTTGGAAGGAACTTGAGATAGAATCTGACCTGGCATAAAACTTTGAGACAATTAAAGGCAGCCTAAGTTCAGTTTTCCCAGGTATGACTAGAAGTGTGGTAGAATCTCTGCCTGCTTTTGTGATACACTCAATTGTGCGTTTATCCATATACTTCTAATAAAATGAGTTTCTCATGCTCAGAGATTAATACTTCTGTATTATCCATAGCTTTTCAAAGGCCTTCTCTTTTACCTCTGTGGTTCTAAGCCACTGTCATCAATAGGAAAGCAGTGAAGAGAGACCCATTAGTGACCATTTCAAATCAGACGTTGTTTCCATATATTTCTTACAGGGTTAGGGAAAAACTTGGGGATGGAATTCCTTCAGAACTTTAACCTCTGTTACGGGGAAAGAGGAAGAAGCTGAAAAGACTATTTATGTTTTGCCAGTTCTACAGTATATGCTGATCGCACCATGTTTGTTTAAATACAAGTAAAGGTGTTTGCATTTATACTACTGAAACAGTCTTCCACAGGACAGGCAGAGAAGGAATAGCTATACCTCCTTCCACTCTTTTACATGCCCCTACTTTTGGCTGATGCTAAAGCATATATTACTGTTGAAAGTTGGCAGGATCCTTTCACTCTGCCTTTCATGCTATTTCAGAACACTGTGAAAATTGCTGGAGAACCTAGCCTTAATACCCTTTTAATTTTTAGTGTTTCCACCATTGTTGTATTCTACTTCAATAAAAGGAAAGTAGCTCTAATAACTTACCATGGTTTACTATGTAAATGAGGTATTTCTGCCTAGTCCACATGCCTTTTTTAACTGTGAGCATTGTGCCTGCCAATATACCACTGGAGTCCCTTATCTTGCAAACGGACACTGCATTTGTGCAGGAGGACAGGGCTGCTTTGGGATGGCTCTGGCCCTTGCAAGTGCCCCAAAACTGTCAATCGCTCAGCAGAGCTTAATGGCAAGGCATGAGTATGTTCATTCACACAAGATTTGGTTCACAGCATTCTTTACTAATTAGAAGTCCTTCAGTACTGATTTAAAACATTTCAGAAGATTGTTCTTCTTAACATGTTTTATAAAGCTTTGAAAATACACCTTCCTTATAGACAGCATATCTTTAGCAAGGATATCTACGTTGCATACCTGAAAAACAGCAAATCCTGTTCCCTCTGCTGCCACTGTAATTGTCATCAGTTGTGCAGGGGCAATCTGAAAGACAGGTCAGTAAAACAGTACTTTCAAAGTGCTTTCTGCCAGTCAACTTTATTAATAAAGCGCTGCTGTTTTCCACAGTACCTCCTTGGTCTGAAGCAGAAAACGGTTTTGAGTATCAATTGAAAATATTTCTGGCATTTCCAAGGAAGGTGCTGTCACTGTTACATCCATGTCTGTTTTGCCTGCAGTTGTAAGAGTTGCAAACACACTCAAGGCTTGCAGAGCCACCACCGTGTCCTGTGGAGAGAAAGAAACCATTCAGTGCTAAACAGAAGACTTCATAGTGAATGACCTGTGTATAGGCCATGCCTTGGGGACCTCACAGGCCCTACATTGTCTCATTTGTTGGTTATCCCAGAATAGTCATGCAGCTATCTCCATAGCTCCACTGGGATTCCACTGGCATGAAGGATCCCGGAAAAGAAGAGGTATGTCAACACAGGACAACAAGTTCGCTAATTGTGACAAGCAATGGAAAACAAGGTGAGAGCCAGCTAAGGAAACTTTCCTCTTGTGCAGGAAAGTGGAAGATCTGACACGCAGGTAGACAAAGCAGTCAAAATCACACACCATCCAGACAGCAAAAAGAAAGTCAATGAGGAAAGTAATGATACTGCTACTTTCTGTATTTATTTAGTGACAATCACTGAAGGAAAAGCTATAGGTCTGAAAAACTATTAATGTTTACTTGTTAAAAAAAAAAAGCCTGAAATGAGTTTTTATCACAATCCCAGCAACCATTTCAAAGGGGTTCAGCCCAGTTTTTCTACTCTACGTTTGGTCAAAGGTTTTGTTCAATTATTTAACCACTGCAGAATATGCTTATAAACACATTATCATAGAATTATAGAATGGTAGGGTTGGAAGGGACCTTTTGAGATCATCTAGTCCAACACCTCTGCAGAAGCAGGTTCACCTAGATCAAGTCGTAAATTATTATTATTATTATCATTAGGATTACTATCATCATTGTTATCATTATTATATTGTTATCATATATATCTATCTCTAAAATTCTCTATTTTTGTGCAGGCTTAGGTCTTCAGGTTTTGAACACAAGCAGTTCTTAAACATTAGGTCTAGCAAAGTTCAATGGATGAGAATGTTAATATCCACTATGTTCTGCAAAAAAATACAGTAATCAATTACAGATCTCAAATGCTTATCAGGGATTTTTGCTGTTTGTGTAGTTCATTTCATGTGTAGTTCCCCATGGACCATACAGGTTGGGGAATGAACTGTTAGAGTAGTGTAGGGGAAAGGGACCTGGGGGTCTTGGTGGACAGCAGGATGAGTATGAGACAGCAATGTGCCTTCATGGCCAAGAAGGCCAATCCTGGGGTGTATTAGAAGGGCTGTGGGCAGTAGGTCAAGAGAGGTTCTCCTCCCCCTCTACTCTGCCCTTGTGAGACCATATCTGGAATATTGTGTCCAGTTCTGGACCCCTCAGTTCAAGAAGGACAGGGAGCTGCTGGAGAGAAGTCAGTGCAGGGCCACCAAGATGATGAAGGGAGTGGAGCATCAACCTTACGATGAAAGACTGAAAGAGCTGGGGCTCTTTAGCTTGGTGAAGAAGAGCCTGCGAGGTGACCTCATTCATGTTTACATATACATAAAGGGCAGGTGTCGGGAGAATGGAGCCAGGCCCTTCCCAATGATGGTCAATGATAAGGCAAGGGGCAATGGGTATAAACTGGAACACAACAGCATTCAAAGAAACATAAGGAAGTATTTCTTCACTGTGAGGGAGCACTGGCACAGGCTGCCCAGATGGGTTGTTGAGTCTCCTTCTCTGGAGACATTCAAAATCCACCTGGACGAGTTCCTGTGTGACCTACTCTAGGATGCCCTGCTCTGGCAGGGGGGTTGGATTAGATGATCTCTCCAGGTCTCTTCCAACCCTGAAGATTCTGTGATTAATTTTGCACCTATTTTTATCCAGCAACAGTAAAGGAATTGGCCTTGCAGGCTCAGTATATAGAGGTGTTTTATCCACCCTTAGATTACGTCTCGTTATAAAATTCTAACGTAACAGCAGCTCACTAACTACAACATGGTGACTGTGTCACATCTTAGGGTACCACCAGCACATGCTACTTATTTACTCTAAATCATTAGAAAGTATTCTCCTTCCCATGCCATGTCCTTCTCCGAGGAGACCCACTTCACTAAATCCAGAAATACAAGCTGATAACCAACAGTGCCCAAGTTGCTGATACACTGAATCACTACAGCTGGGATTCCAACTCCAGTGCTTGATGTGGTGTGACAATAATGCAACTAGTGGGCTACAGGAAGATTTAATAGTCTAGAGTAAGTAGTAGACTTTTTCAATAGGTACCCAGTATTTACCCTGAAGAAATGCCTTTGATTACTCCTTTGAAGAAGACAGTGACAAAACACCTGAATGACTCTGCCCTTAATCAGACTCACTGAATCTTAGAACATCCCAGGTTGGAAGGGATCTCAAAAGATCATCTAGTCCAACCTTTCATGAGAAATGGAGCCTAGACAAGATTATCTAATATCGTGTCCAATTGCATCTTGAAAACCTCCTGTGTATGTCTGTTTCTGATGAAGATTTACAGCTTGGAAGCCCAAACTTACACAACTTCTTTCACATTGAAGTCAATTAAACTACAGCTACCTATCACACCTATATATCTGATCTATCTTATAGACCTAATGTTCTGTAAGATCTTGTCAGAGAATCCAATTTTAATAATTTCAAAGCAAAAACATGCTGGTTGTTACCTAAGTTGTAGAAACCAAGGAACACCTTGAAACACCATTTTCCAAGTCCTTACAGTTACATTTCTCAGATTTACATTTCACTCATTAAGTTCACAGAAAGATCAAAACAACTAGAAATGCTATCTACCATCGCTGAAGGTGACTTCAGAGTTCTCCTACATCCCAGATTCAAATGACTCTCAGAAACACAGGTGAAAAAAAAGGCAAAGAATTTACATTGCTATACATATTTTTTTTGCATGAATTGTATTTCTGTATGTACAAAATATTTAATTTTTATGCCCAAATATTAAAAGTACTATAAAGCAAAATGTACTGATTGAAAATGCATAGTAAGCTATACTATGTATACAAATTGCAGTGAGTAATCATATGTTAACTTAGAAAACTCCACAAATGCAGCTGATTACTCTCTTCCTTAGAGTTTAACAATATATTAAGTTTCTAACATAATAAACTCATGGAAGGAAACACTGCAAACATTCATTTTTAAGCAATCTTAGAAGTTAACAAAAAGAGTGGAGTCACTTCCACATTAAAAAAAGGCATGTAGAGAGACACTGGAGTAATTTTGAAATCAAAATAATTTAGACTATGGAAGAACAAAAGGATTAAATAAATTTCTTAACTTTACCCTCAAGGGTAAATGGTACACTGTTGGATTTTCAGACTTTCGAATAAAAATGGTTTCTGGAGAATAGAGAAAATAATTTTCAACTCATTTACTGCTTCAATCAGTCTCTTCCAATAACAAGCAAGAATTAACATATTAAGAAAACACTAAAACCTCAGGGAACCAGGCTGATTCTTAAATTGCATTTTATTTAGTTGAACTAATTCCTCTCAGATTAATACCAACAAACACTTGAAAATAATGGATAGCTTGTACAGCTTGGTACCAAGCAGTATGATGAAATGTGACATATTATTATGATCAGCATTTGTAGTTAATTTAAAAGCTAGTTTAAACTAATGCAATCCAAATTACTATATAAGTTTTCTGGATGCCAGCACAGCTTATAAGATGTGGTTTCAATAACATAGAAACCTCCTGGAGATAATGAAGATCTGCCAAATTTCATGGCCCATCAAAAATCTAAACAATAATGAGGACAAAGTACATTATTAAGTTAAGACCAACTGCCAACAGTGGCACTAGGTTAGGTTGTTTCTCAAAAACCTACCCCCCTTTCTTATCTTGGTTTATAGCCTTACAGGAGTTTGAGGACTCACATGTGGAAAGAACAGAAAGAGGTTTCTCTCCTTGGAAAGAAAGTAAGCACATATATTTCTCATTCTTGCTTGGAAAATCTAATTATCTTTTTCATGGGCATCACTTCTTAATATCTTTTATTATTAAGATTTTATATAATCAAGGTGACACTCTAATTCTGTTTTTTCTTATACTTGCCAAAACACTAACACTGGTAGTCCAGGTTTAAGATGTCAATGTCACAAGGAATGTAAGCTTGCACATAACCAAAGCTGTTACAGAAAATCTAAATTTGGTAATTACAATGTAAAAAAAAAAAAGTCCCTCCTCCCTTTTTCTTTTTTTAAATACGCAGTTCTCATTTAGGAAGTATAGCAAAGCCCCTTGAGACAAGATATTACCTGAGTAGATGAAAATCCCCCAAGGTGATTTCTTTGCTGACTTAGCCATTTCATAATAGGGATCCCTTCAGCTAATCTGTCCTGATGAAAGTGCGAGAGCAGAGCGTATGCTGCAAGTTCAATATCAATGGACCTTGGCTGCCAAGAATCAGAAATTTCAGAAGCAGGTGTTATCCAGAAACGAAATTCTCCTGCAAAAGGAATCAGAAACAACCTCAGACACACCAACTGAAATCTTTGGACTTCCAGGAAAGATTTAAAGGAAATCTCTTAATTAATGTTTTACATACGGGATCTATCAAGGTTCTTTAATATTGCATTAATGTTTAGGCATGTGTCCCATAAAGCACTTCCTCAGAAGTGTCTGCATCTAGATACAAAATAAGCTGGAGTTCAAATGGTCACTTCCATTGATTTCAGTGCACTTTACACTTTTTGCTATCAGCCCAAAGGGCTCAATAAAGAAGCCCTTGAGAAAAGGTCACCTCGTTGCTGGAGTGCTCCTTCCTCTTCAGGACTAGACAAGACACCTTAGGCAGCACAGCTGCTCACTAGGCTCATTATTGAGTGTAGCCTTTCAAAAAAGTGGCTTCCTCCTTTCCCAAAAGTGACTGTCCAAAAGGCCTAACTCAGTAAACACAGGGACATCCAAGAGGCTCCACTTCTAGGCTACAACATGACTTCCTTCAGATTTTTCAAGATGACAGTTACTATTTTGAGCCAAAAACTTCCAGTTCTTGTACTCCTTATGGTCTACATTTCCCCCAAAAATAGGGAACAAAATTCAGATCTGCTGAACTCGGAAAAAGTTAAACATAATGAGACAATGAGTCCCTATAGAAAATGCAACAGACATCTGGATTGTCTTACAGAAAGTCCAATCCTTCAACGATTAATTCTGATACAGAGTTTAACTAATTGCCTCCCAATACCCTCCTGATCTATCCAAACCACTTCAGAATAGCTAACCTTATCTGTCTGTCTTTAATCTTACAAGGCTGATTTTACAAGTGCACATGACAACATGGGAAAACTGAGAAATAATGCCCTCCCACAGCATCACAATGCTCCCATCAGAAACACTGTTACTGAGATTGAAACGCTTAGCTTTGTTGTGAATTGTCATTTATGGACACTTTTCATGAAGGGCACCTTGGAAGTTCTTAGCGTATTCTCTACATCATGCTCTAAACATATTTGAATTCAGAAGAAGAACTCCCTTCACCTCTAATTCCATATGCACTTGTAGATATATGATTGGTTTTATTAAATTTGACAAAAATTCATCTATAGAACCATATAAGATCATTGTGCGTTACCTTGGTGTTCTGCTCTCTGGTTCAGAACATTCAGGGCTTCCTTTGCCTTTGCACTTTTTGCACAGGACAAAGCATATGTCACAAGTGCCAAAGTGTAATTATCTGAAATGCCTTCTTCTAGTTTATCTTCTAGAAAGTTTGTAGCACTCTTGATGACATAAGCATGCTGGAAATTAACATCATGTTGAAGAAAGCAGAGTCAACAAAATATATATTGAAACATTGTCATTTAAAAGAAAAATTTGTACCAAAACACAAACATTACTATCACCAAACAAGAACCAAGAAACAGTGAAAATCTCTTTGAGCATCCCAGGCACGTACCTCAGAGGCCAGCCTTTTCAACTGGCACTGTCTTTTATGAACGTCCGTAATTGCAATGAATTCATTTGGAATGACTTAACATCTCTAAGGATAGTTTATCCCATAAATTTCTTTGCAAGTTCTTGGACTAAAGCCATGCAAATATTCTTGGAAAAAGTAACTGCCTTTACATCTTTCAAAGGCACACAAAACTGAACGGTCTAACAGCATGACTTTGTGTTGTCTCAGGTAGGTAAGGGAAGCTTAACAAAATCAGTTACATTTTGCCTCTGTTCAGATATCTCCCTGTTTCCTTAAACCACCAGTGTTTGCCAGGTGCTAATGACAATTTATGGAATGTTCCAGTAACAATTAATTCTATTTATGAATTCCAAATACCTGTTTATCTGCAAACCCCAAGAGGGATGACATGATGTAAGCTGTGAGAGTGACTGGATTATTGGTGCCTCCTTGAAGATCACTGTGTAACACTTTCCCAGGCTCATGAAATTCTCCGTTTAACTTCTGATGCCGGACAATCCATTTAGCTGTATCCATTAGCACATCTTGGTCAATATCTATGAATGGACGAGCTTGAAGGAAACATCTTAATACAAAAGCTGATAACCTTGGGGAAAAGGTTAATTAAACAGGAGAAAATTAGCAACATGTTACAGCTTCATCCATTTTAGATGATGTAAGAATACTGTGATGCATAAGGTGTTCTATACACACCTCCCAAACACAGAGGAAAACACATGCCTCACACAGACAAGCTTAACCCACCAAAAAATGAAGCTCTGTCCTTGTTCCCAAATATGACCCTTTTTGCAGCTGTTATGTTGCAAAATAAATACAGAGTACAGACTCCAAGTCTGCCAGCACAGGCACATCTTTACTCAAATGTTACTCTCATCTTCCACTGCTAGGCTAAAGTCACAAAAATCATTGTTTTCAGTGTAATGCAGTAAGGAGTGTGATGGTAATTATCACAATTATCCTGGTAATTATATCATTGAAACAATTTTTGTTTCTTATTATTAATAAACTCAAGTTCTGCTCTGACTCCCTTCTTTTCCAAACATGCATTCGTGGGAGATCTTACTAATATTTACAAACATCTAAAGAGTGTGTGTCAGGAGGTTGGGGCATCCCTTTTTCAAAGGTATCTAGCAACAAGACAAGGGGTAATGGGATGAAGCTGGAACACAAAAAGTTCCATTTAAACATAAGAAAAGACGTCTTTACTGTTCAAGTGAGGGAGTCCTGGCGCAGGGTGTAGAGTCTCCTTCCTTGGAGGTCTTCAAGACCTACCTGGATGCGTTCCTGTACAATCTGATCTAGGTTGACCTGCTTCTGCAGGGGAGTTGGACCAGATGATATCTAAAGGTCCCTTCCAACCCTACCATTCTACGATTTTATGATCACTGCACTATTTAAAGTGACAGAGTCGCCAGTACAGATGTATTATCTTCATTTTCCAATCCATTAATAATGAATTTAAGGCACATCACACTGACATCAATGAAAGGTGCACAGTGACTGTAGGAGTGATTCAATCAGTGGCAGAGTAACTGTGATGGTTCTATTTAAAGTCAGCAACACGTACTGAAATACATAAGTATATTTAAACGAACTGAACACGGGTTAGCTGACCACAGTGCTGGAACTTGTCTCAGTTATCTATGTAGTGTCCACTGCTATGCTCACTGTGCTTCTCAGGGAGAAATTCAGGACTGAAAAGGCCTTTTCAGTTGTATTTTCAGTCTCAAAAAAGGGAAGTGTGAGAGAGGTAGGCAGGAGAAAATTTTACCATCATAACTGTTAATCCCCTAGGAAATGCCTCAGTCAGTCCTCAACCTCCAGCATGGAGAAAACTCAAAATCTGTTCAAAGCAATGATGGTTGCATAGCCCTAAAGAGTGTTAGTCATTCAATTATTATTCTTCATTCCTTTGAGGAAAATAACAGAAAATTTACAGACCAAGCTGTTCTCCTGGCTAAAATAATTCATCATTCCTCTTCTCAAAATTAAAAAGCTTTGCCCTAATAATAGCCTTGACAGCATGTTAGCCAGCAGAATGATCTTAGAGTTGGCCTAAACACCTAGTGAAAACCAAGCAGAAGGCGAATATAACTGGAAATCTTTACCAGCTTCACAAAAATTTTTCAGTCGCGGGGAAAATATCTAAAATACTCAAATTCCATAGTGAATCTGCCAGAACTACTTACCATGTGCTCCCAGAGGGATCTTCATTTCCAAAGGCACTAAAAGAGCCATCATCCCTCTGGAAAAGCAGCTCTCTCTGATAGCCTAAAGTGGAAAAGCAGAGAGGTATTGAGCATTTTCCTCTCGTGCGCGTTCCAGCACAAATTGCCTGCTGATGTGAATTGAGGCACTTTCTAATGCTGAGAAGGGCAGAACTTGAGCTCTTATTTCGTTAAAAATCTCCCAAATATGTAGGAACACACAAAACTGCGCAGGAGATGACGAGCAAGCAGCAGTAACACAAAGGATCCATCTACAAAAGCAGAACCAGAAGCTCCTGCTCCCATTCATCTGCCACCCAAACACAACAGCACAGGGCAGAGGGACCTGCTCTGATGTAACTCAGTGGCTCCAGGGACACAGCAGCAGGTACAGAGTAGAGTAGCAGCTATGCTAGCAGTAGAGCTTCATCACTTTGGGGAGCTGGAGTTGTGCACCTACAGAAATGCTCTATTGTTCCAGCAGATGGAAGGACAAGTAAAATAAACAGACCTGATTTTCAGCAGCTCGCTTTTGCACAGACTAGCTATCAAAAAAAGGATTATTAAAGGACTAGCTATCAGAAAAAGTGTGATAGAAGAGGCTGTTCTGAAATGAGTGAAAAATTCCAACAGACTTTAGGTCCTCAAATGCTAAAAAGGATTCATTTCACATATACCCAAAGATTTTTCAGGATCCAGAGAAAGTGCAGCTTTCTCCTGAATGTTGACTGTCTATAATAAAAGGGCCCCAAGGATCCACCAGCAGCATAGTGAACCAGCATGCAGACTCCAAGGTCAGTGATGAAAGAGAGGAGGAGGTGTACCAGAGCAGAGACTCCCCTGCGTTCTATGGAGAGAATTGATGAAGCTGAGATTTATTTTCAGATCTTTAAAGACTCCGCATCAGCGGCAGAGACTCATTTTGATACAGTTGACCCCGGACCAGGGGCAGTGATTCACTTCACTACAGACGCCGAGCCAGGGGCAGTGATTTTCTTCTTTATCACTATGGCCAGAGCAGGCCGTGTCCTGGAGGAGGGACTCAATATCCAC
>WBNH01010047.1:20270-77681 GCA_013401255.1 Urocolius indicus
GGGGCGGGGAGGGGAACTCATCAATGTATGTAAATATCTGAAGGGAGGGTGTAAACAAAATGGGGCTAGACTCTTCTCAGTGGTGCCCGATAGCTGAATAGGAGGCAAAATACAAATATTGAAGGGACTTCTTTTTAAACATTAAAAAAATCACCCTTTTTTAATTATGAGGGTGTTTAAACACTGGCATAAGCTTCCCAGAGAGACTGTGAAGTCCCTGTCCTTGGGGATATTAAACACCTGCCTGTACATTGTTCTGAGCATCCTGCTGTAGTTGATCCTGGTCTGAGCAGGAAGAGTGGATTACTTCCTTCCAGCCTCGACCACTCTCTAGTTCTATGAACTTAACTTTTTATTTTGGGATGAGATGTATAAATGTCTACCATCTTCCACTGAAATGGAACCTAACATGAATTGTACTTAGATGTCCACAGTTAGGCAAGACTTATCAGTTTCTGGTTTATCAGAAAGTCTATGGGCTAAATTTTCACCACTGGCAAAATACAGAAATGATTATATAAAATGGGCTTTGAACTAAAGCTAAGTGTGTGGCAAAACTGATTACACCTATCCATAACAAAGCTGGAACATAACAAGTTCCACTTAAACTTCAGGAAAAACTTCTTTACTGTAAGGGTGAGGGAGCCCTGGCACAGGCTGCCCAGAGAGGGTGTGGAATCTCCTTTCTTGGAGGTCTGCAAGACCTGCCTGGACATGTTCNCCTACACCTTGATCTAACAGGCTTTTATTCTTGTTTGCATGACCACTGAATTCCAACAGAAAGACCGGTAAATGGCTCCACCTGAAAACAGCTCAAAATCCTGCAGGACAGTGGTTTTAAACAGTCTATGGATAGCCTGGAAATNCTGAGCAGGAAGAGTGGATTACTTCCTTCCAGCCTCGACCACTCTCTAGTTCTATGAACTTAACTTTTTATTTTGGGATGAGATGTATAAATGTCTACCATCTTCCACTGAAATGGAACCTAACATGAATTGTACTTAGATGTCCACAGTTAGGCAAGACATATCAGTTTCTGGTTTATCAGAAAGTCTATGGGCTAAATTTTCACCACTGGCAAAATACAGAAATGATTATATAAAATGGGCTTTGAACTAAAGCTAAGTGTGTGGCAAAACTGATTACACCTATCCATAACAAAGCTGGAACATAACAAGTTCCACTTAAACTTCAGGAAAAACTTCTTTACTGTAAGGGTGAGGGAGCCCTGGCACAGGCTGCCCAGAGAGGGTGTGGAATCTCCTTTCTTGGAGGTCTGCAAGACCTGCCTGGACATGTTCCTATGCCATCTGATCTAGGTGAACCTGCTTCTGCAGGGGCGTTGAACTAGATGATCTCTAGAGGTCCCTTCCAACCCTACCATTCTGTGATTCTGTGATATGGCCCACGCTCCATAGTATTAAGCTAGTTGTAGCACCCGAGGTTCATTGATGTACAAATAGGTTGTATCTTGCTTTCAGAAGCATTTGATGAACTATCTGTTGTAAAACAGATCTATGTGTTCATTTCTGGAAGAGGATGTGAGGAATTTTAAAGGAGAAATTATTTTAAAAGAAGTGTTTTCTACTTAAAGCCACCCGACCCAAAGCAAACCTTACAGAGCAACAGGCAGCTAGGTTAATTGGTTTGTCTTTTTGCTGCACTCTGATGTCTATTTTAGGGAACAATTTTTTTCAGGAGCAAGCCAAGCTGCAGACTGTTTACCTTTACTAAAACTTTCTGGATGACAGCATCAGAAGCAGCAGATGATATTGCAGTCACTTTGATGGGAATCTCTCCCAGCTGTTTTGGCTTGATTGGGAATTGAACAGTTTCCCCATCTTCACTTGGTACAGATACAGACTGTTGATTTTCTGTAGCATTTATTTCATTGGATGTTAGAATAATTTCAAAAGCATCATTCATATCCAGGATCACAGTAACCTGTAAACACAGTAACATTTGCAATATAAAGTGTTCATTTTGAAAAAGTGCTTTCATAAGCTGCAATCTTTTTTGTGTGTATAGAGAAATAGCTGTCTACTCAATGAAGAAAATATTAAAGTTCTCATAAGAGAAAGGTGTGATCTCCACTGGAGATGAAAACCCTCCAGCGTCTAGCACTTTTAAAACACAAAGCAACTGTTATCTTACCTCAGCTTCTTCTTTCAAATAATTAAAGATGTTCACTTCTAAAAGGAATTGTTCTCCCCTGATAACAGAGTATGGAAGGTTGAGGAAAATGAAGAAAGGTTGAAAAGCTTCTAGCTGCAAAAAAAAAAAGTCATCACTGAACACCTACAATCAGATACCAGAAGAAAATCTCCATACACCTTGTCTTCTGATCACTTTAAAATTCAGACAACAAAGTACATTTACTTGTATTCTACAGTTAACAAAATGTATTACTGGAGAGATGAAGCAGAATGATCTTGAAGCAGAAGCCAAAGATGCTTCTGCTTGTCGTTAGCACCTTTGTGGGAACTCAGCAGCACCATTCAAATGAGGGCTGCTGACAGCTTTGACAGGGCAAGTTCCAACAGAGGCACCTGAAGTCCCACTAAGAGTCTATCATCTGGAAAGTTTTGAAGCTGTGATCTGTCCTGAGGTCTCATTAAGTTAGCTGTGAACTGTTTTGAGTGCATAAGTAAAGGCTGATTAAGAATCTGTCAACTGCCCTATCTCTGAGTCAATAAAGAAATGCATGTTGGAATACAAAACAACTAACTCTACCAAATTGTGTAATTCATCAACACCTTAGAATGATGTGTTATTTCGAAAGATCTTGGCATAAGTTCTTTAGTTATACTTCTAGAAATACATGTTTTCTTAATTAAAAGCAAAACTGTAGAAATACACCAGCAAGCAGTCATTTTTATCTGTGAACAGAGGTTTTTGGATGAAGTCTTGGCTTTAAGAAGTCAGTGATAAGCTCCCATCAAGCTGAATGAAATCGAAATTCCACTGGTTATATACATGAGTACAATAAGAATGGCTGAAGCACGATTTCCCCTAATACTGAAACATCAACTAAAAATGGTTTGAATTTGGTTTTCATTAAAAAAAAATCTTCCAAGTATTTTGAGTTTCAAATCCAAAAATTCTTTCTAGTGATAAAATATCCTAATGGTTTTAGAGTTGTTTTTTTTTTTTTTAAAAAAGAGTTGTTTGCTAATGTTTTCAGTGTCAACAATTTCTTTAGATATTAGACTGTTCTGACCAGAAGTTTCGGTTAGTTCTTAAGTGAGGTTATCCCTATGTACCTATTTTCTTTGTCTTTTTTTCTTTCACTCATCTCTAAAGCTCTTGCAATACTAAAGTTTTACACTCAGGAATATTCTAGTATTTAACAATGAAATACAATAGGGTAAAATTATCAATGTTCTGTGTAGTAGAAGTCAAAAAAACCCAAGATGCAAAGCATTACATGACATTAAGCACGCACATATCACTTTTTATTTCTCCATTCCAGTTTTCATGCACTTCTTTTATTTGCCTCTCTGTATGGTACTGATTAAAATGTTTCAGCCATATGGAACTCTAAGTCCAATCTAAACATCTCAACGAGGGCGAAGTACTGAACAGGACATGTGAGTGATTATAGTTAAATAATAATCTCAACATCTGTTCTACTTGTAGCCTTCTCAAATTTGAGGATGAGAGGCCAAGTATATATTTTCATAGAGTTCGAGTAAGAAAACTATTCCTCTTTCTGTCCCATCTCTGCCAAGCTGAGCAAAAGAAACACGAATCGTGATTCCAGTCTCAAAGGAGTCTTAGCCACAGAATTCAGATCAGGCTCCAAATGCTGTGGTAGAGTTATGATCAGGATGTTCAAAGCACATGTTCTGTGTCTGCTGTAGCAGCCAACTATGAAATCTGGATCTCGGTTTGGATCCCAAAAGTTGCCTCTCCCCAAGAATTTGAGAGTATGAGAATTTAAATGGGTAAATGGCTGTCTCCAAGTGATGCTTGCACTAGTCCTGGCATCAAGTTGGAGGTCCAGTCTCAACCTTTCTAACCTTAGGCACTTAAGTGGAGTTGTTCTCTGGGATCTCTACATAAGGAATGGGAGGAGATTACCTTCAGAGGAATAAAATACTAGCTAAAAGAGACTTCAAAAAGCAATTCCTATTTTAAACAAGGCTAAACAACTCTCTAAGTAGCTGTTGCCATGAATACCAAGTGAGCCTAGAACAACTGCACTTGTATGCTGGGAATCCTTAGGTTTGAGATCTAGCCCAAGGAGTGCTGAATTTATCTTACATTACTGAACACCCTGAACATTTGGAAATGTGGTTCTAAATCATTTGAAAAGATTTGGACTCTCAAGGCCTGTCAGCAAGAAGCATCTCATCCTATCTCTGATTCTCAGTGTCTTAAAGCTAACTGACTGAAAAAGTAGCACCTCTTTAGTTCAAGACTGAGACACTGAGTCTTGGCACAGGCTGCCCAGAGGGGTTGTGGAGTCTCCTTCCTTGGAGGTCTTCAAGCCCCGTCTGGACACGTTCCTGTGTGACCTGATTTAGGTGATCCTGCTTCTGCAGCGGGGTTGGACTAGATGATCTCTAAAGGTCCCTTCCAACTTCTATCATTCTATGATTCTAAAAAATGAAAGTGAGGCCAGAATTTAGTCTTTAAACAATTCTCCTATCCTCCCTCCTGGGATAAGTATTAGTGGAGTAGCACAGTGGCATGATCTTTCCAGCAGGTAACATGTCTCTCAGCCCAGCCACCTCTTCCCAGCTAGTCTGTGCAAACCAGCCTTCATGCATTCTCAACTCATGGAAAGTACTCTCAGTAGAGCCAAGAAAACAAGGAAGCATGCCATCCTTAGGCAGTCATTCCCCCTTTCTACATACAGATCCTGAAGTGGGCACATCCTGAAAGTGCTCTAATACAACAACTGCTGCAACAGAAACAGGCATCCAAGTGTCTGTGTAACGTTTGAGATACTTGTATGTGCAGAAAGAGGAGGCAGATACAGTGTCACATATGTCTTCAGTGATGATGTTTTCTTTACAGCTGAACACACACAGTCTTTCAACGACTTCATTAATATAAGCAGAGAGCTGCTGTTAGAACTGAAATAGCTTCCAGTAATAACCTACAGCATTTAAAGAACTGCTTAATGCCACGGTACCTCCACTGGAGCTGTCGTCACTCCAAGACCACTGTTTTCAGACATCACAAAAGCACTGGCTACCCAGGACGTGATGGTATCAGGTACAACGACTTCCATTGTGGTGTCTGTGTCAGATCTGATGGCGGAAGAGGAGAGCAGACTTTCAAAAACAGCCATTTACAGACATCAGTAAGTGGACAGAAATGTTTAAAATGTATCATTAAATCCATACTCTTAGCACGAAAAGCTGCTGATTATGTGATTTTATTTTTTAAATAATTTAGAAATATTTATGATAGGATCAAAATGATTGAAAAAAAAACAAGTTAAATTACATGAATTGAAGGTAAGGACATTGAATCACATTACATAGAATCAACTTTTGCAGATCCTTTGGAACGATTGCAGATGACAGTTGCTTCCTCAACTTGTCAATTATGAAAAAACACAACATTTGTGCTCCACAACACAGGTCAGATTTCACCATCACGTTACAGTTTGAACTGCTCATTACATTAGGTGCTGACAGGAACAGATTTCCCCTTCTGGGCTAATCATCATCTTCTCATGTGCTGTAGAGAAAAATACTGTGTCTCCCTATCTGTAAAAGGAAGGAAGTTTCTTTTGTTTCCAGGATTTTTATCTAGTTTCTATTGAAACTCCAAGGCCTTCCATCTAGCATTGTCCTTTTTTTTTTTTCACAATGCTTTACTTGGTGTATCTCTAAACTCACTTGTGGCCTCTAGGTGGTAGCAGAATACAAATAATATTACATTTTTAAGTAGTGTTCTTCACTATTTGTCCAGAATGCTACTAAAACCTACAAAGTAATATCAGCAAGTGCAAATCAGTTTCCATTTGCTTCTAATTCAATACCTAGTTTTAGTGTCAATCCAAAGCCACGTCTCTGGAAAATGTGTCCTCACATAGGGATTGCTGAAATCAGGAGGTCCATTTTTAGATACTGGCATATCATCACCAAAACCATCCTCTATGGGTATCATTCCACCATCTACAAAACAAAAAATATTGTCCTACCTACAAATATCTAAGTTTAAGAAAAATCAAATTAATACAGGTAAGAAAAGTCAAATGAATACAGTGTTTGTAGTATTATCTGTAGCTTTTCTACATATGGTACTACTCTGACTAAATAGGATTTTTTTTTTCCTTGATTTTTTTTTTAAGAATAAAAGAAGGTTAACACACTTTTCCACATGGCCTGACTGGAGCGTTTATGGAACCAGTGTAATATGGCTACTCGTGACAAACCACTGCAACACTATCCACTGGAATCACAAATAAAGAGTCTACTCATCCTCATGTCTTTAAAGGGTAGGGTTGTTCAAGGACAGCAGCAAAATGAAGTTTTCAAAATACTAGTCATATGCAGTTTGTATGTCTTAAACCTTGGATACGGGAATCGTGTGCAAGGCAGGAATCAGCCTGTATGCAGTACACTGAGAAGATCTAACAAGGGCCCTAACCCACATACCTCCTTCTCCACTCAGTAAATGAGATTTGTCTACATTTATTTTTATTACTTACAAAGAAAATGCTCCTTATCCTCCTCAAGAATTGCATCAGTTGATACCCAAAGGCTGCATTTCTGGATAAAATTTATACAGTATATCTCAATAAAGGACATTCAAGACATCAGCAGTGCTTATCTCTCTTTCTTTTTAAGAAAATTAAGTCATCATAATAAAGCAATCAAGGAACTAAAGTAATATACAGGAACTAACAAAATTGAGATCATCTGAATCTGAATATTGCCTTAATGATTGAGAAATTGTTAACAAGAGGACAATATCAAGCATAAAGCAATCCACATTTACAAAAATATAAACACATTTCTTTGCATTCTGAGTATTTACACATTGATAAATTTCACAATTCAAAACACATATAAGCCATGAAACCAGTACATTGTCTACAGTCTTGAACTTTAAAAAGGGCATTTTCTTCTAGCAAGAGACGAGCAGATCACTAAGCAGTAAAAAAACTCATCTTAGAATTAAAAAAGCCATACCTGAAAGACACCAAAAGAACCTCTCACTAGAGGGAAATACTGCATTGTGCTGTATAAATTGAGCTCATGGTAGACCTAAGACAAGAAAAACAAATTCATCCAAAGAACGAATGTGAACTGACAGTTGTCAGAACTTTCACTGTTCTAGACGCTATTTCATAGAGCTGCACATCAAGTAGCAGCTCACTTAGCTCTCCTAACAAAGAAAAAAGAATCCATGACAGGATGAAGGGGATTAGGCTGCAATGGTTTAGTGATCAATGGAAGTGACTAAAACTATGTAAACCCAAAATAGGAGCTGTTGACCCACTGATATTCTATGGCACTTAGCCTATGATATCTGAGTACTTTAGGAATGATGTATACAGTCAGCTTCTTCAAATTGTTGATGCACTACAGCTTCTTCAAGTCAAAGGAATTTAAAAATATGAATAATTTATTCTGCTTTTCAGAAAATAATTTTATTTTATATTACTAATTTTAGACTGCACAAAGCACATGTCATTAGAGAGTTTTTCTGGCTTTTTGTCTTTCCTGAAAGAAGAAACTGCCAAGTGCTAACTGAGCAGTTTATCAAATGGAAGAACAATAAAGAACCAATTGAAATTACAAATACTGGGCCTATTACCTCCTAAGTCTTTTCTACTCATGTTGATAAACTACTTTCAGAAGTAAACAAAAAAAAAATTTGCATCATTAAGGACTAAAAATCCTGTCCAAAGAACCTAACTCATTCAGCGTATGGACTGTAACGTTTCCATAACCATGTATCTTGCATACACTCAGCAAGGAAAATCCTTTCTTCCTGTTTACTTACAGAATCTTCTGTTATATCATTACTCTCTCCCAGAAGCTTTGTACTTTTATCAACAACTGCAAGTCCAACTACTGATCCTGGTTCTGTTGTACTGATTTTAAGGGACACTTTCTCAGATGGCTTGACCTTATCTTTGCTCCAAGAGATCTTAATCTAGAAAAAAGTAAAAAAAAAGCAGCACTGGTTTAAATTACACAGTCACTAACAACTCTGAAGAAGTATTTTCTTAGATTAAATGGCTATAATTAAGACTCTGGATTTGCTTTTCCGAGGCATTCGGGGAAAATAATTCAGCCCTCAAAGAGTGCAACTGTGTTCCACAATGAGATCAATACAGAGAAGAGATGTATGTAACAGGTGCATGGGTAAGGAGGAAGGAAATAAACAGGCTAACACAGCCTTGGTTTGCCTTTCCCAGGGTACTGAAGAGTCATCTTGTGTAAGATATTTCTAATGAATCCCATCTCCACTGCATCTGATGAAAATGCAGTATTTGACATGAACATTTGTATGCTGTTCCCTCACCAAAACAGCACTAATACAAAGTCTTGAGGTTCAATTCAGCTCTGGACTTATTTACATTTAGCTGTCTATGTTTCAAGTTCAGAGTTTAAGCTTCCATCTCTCAAAGTCAAAAGAATGCAGACCAGATAGCAGTTTGGCTCACCATGAAGCATAAATCCAAAGTGGTAATGAAGAAAACAGCCCTACAGGCTCCACTGACTCTACTGGCTGTGGATGAGATTACGTTACATAAACACTGGTGTTTGGTGCCATTTTGGACACTCAAAGGTATCCAAGATTCATCAAGTGGTGCTGCCAGACAGGACACATAGCTTACCCTTCTGGAGCAAGCACTAGAGTCCAAGAAGATTAACTTAATCCACACTCTTTTGGGGCAACTGAGGCTCTGTTAATTGAGTCTAGATAATGTAACTCACATAGAGAGATGAGACTCAGTCACCTGAAGGCACCTAGAACCCCTTGAGTTGTCCTGTAGCATGCTATCTGACCCTCAGCTTCCCTTGCAGAAGTTTCCCCTGGGATCTTTGGAACACCTACTCGTCACATGATGACATCTTGAATACACTGTGGCCTCTCAGAGGACACTAGAGGTTTGTGCTTAAGCAAATATATCTTGATCCTATATATAAATACTTGTATTTAGATGTCTGAATCTACAGTCTCATCTTACCTCTCCTCTGATAAATCTGTGTAATGGCATCTTCCAGACACATTCAGTATGAAAAATCACAGTGCAACATCAAACACACTAAACACATCATAAATGGGATTAACACCACGTGCTTCACTGTAAACAGGCATCAGACTGATTCACACAGAAAAGCAGTTTGTTTCTGGGTATGCTGTGGCACTGCAGGTCTGTATATTTGATTTTAGCAACTCATTTACAGAAATAAAATGCTTGGCCAGGCTACAAATTACAGAAGTAGTTTTCCACAGTACTGAATTAATTTCAGCAGCTATCAATGAAATAGTGAAATGGACACTGGGATCATGTTTTTCATCCATAAACTACACTTAACCAAACTGGTATTTTCAAGATCAAAACTTAGCTCATTGCTACAAAATATAATGCAATCTTATTTGTGGACACTGCAATCAGTGGAAAAATTGCAATTTGTTCCCAGAAGGCTGAACCAAACTATTACGTCTGTCTCATTAGAAATATCTTCCTGTACCTACCCTAAAGCTCCCAAGTTTCAACCAAATTATCTTATTTGTTTTCTATTTATTTAGATTCTTCAGACACTGGTACATAATAACCATAATCAACAAATGTGTGCCTGCAGCTTTCTCACCATCCTGTCTCTCTCCTTCCTTATCCTGTGATAATAACGCTCATGTCCTGAGTCTGGATAAATCATGAAGCAAATGGGGAAACTGTTCACACAGGAGTAAGACAAACAGCCTCCCTACTGATTTCTGGTTCTAAGTGTTAAAAGTTTCCATAGGAGAGGAAGAATTTGAACCCATCAAGAGCCTTTGGATGGTCTCACCCGTAAAAAGTCACAGAGAGGCTTTTATTTGCAGAAAGAACCAAATCTTAGGTTCGTTAGTTAGCTGGAAAAAGCAATTAATTGCTGCAATAGTAGTTTTCCCACTCCTTCTCAAGCTCTTTTGAATTAAAATATGCACAGTTACATGAACTAAAAACCCTGGCCACATTCACTGATGAATGCTAGAATAAGGTCTTCATAAATATGGAACAATTCCACACTTATGAGTACCTTTACACTATATTGTCCAGAGTAATCTTTGGATCAGCAATTAACCAAACTATTAAAAACACAAGGAGATGTTGTGCATTTGTTTATGTAGAAAACACAGGGCTAGTAGAAATTTCTTTCAGATAAGCAATACTTGGACCCTAACTGCACTGCTAGTATCAGAATTCTCTCCAAGGACTTAGACAAACTTCATAATAGATCCTCAGTGTTTACATTTGCAATCTTATGTTCTAAAATACTGTTTACCACAGCAAAAAGACAAAAATATGGTCTCAGACTCAAGTTCCATTTAATTACCTTGTCATCCAAAGCAGGCTGAATGGGGACAGTGAGAGCATCATTTACAACCACTCCGTGCTCATCAATGTAGAATACAAGTACACATGCCGAAGGAGCCCAGGAATTTTCTGCTGTTAAAGTGAATGTTTTTGCAGCCTTTGTGCCAGAAGCCACAATTTGTTCCTTAGATAACACCTGAAAGAGAAAAATGAGACAATCTGTTGGTAACTCAATGTCACAAGCTCTGCAATTCCTTCTACAAAATAGCTGTTAAAAGAAGAGATCTAGGTGAACCTGCTTCTGCAGGGGTGTTGGACTAGATGATCTCTAAACGTCCCTTCCAACCCTACCATTCTATGATTCTGTGATATCTGTGATTTTTTTTTTATTAAGTAGTTGATCAGTTCTATGAGACTGGGTACCGAACATAAGGAGTGTAATGTAACATTTAAGTATTAGAAATAGATTTTTTCCATGCTTTAATTCCTGCATCACTATGGACAAGTAAAGACTACAACGATGAGTGCACAGTACAACATATGCTGTGACTGGATCATGTGGGACTGGATCAGCTGGATCATATGGGTCATCTATAGTAGTGTTTGTATTAGGAACACAATTCTAAAAGCAAATCTCTCAAACCTCTCTACGTATCACACTTTGGTTTGCACCATGGAGAGTGTGAACTAGGGTCCTCTCTAACTTATTCAGTTAAAAGCAGGCATTCATTTTACCAGATCAGAATAGAGCTAATCTGAAAGTATCTCAAAATACTTGGAAATCAGTACCACAGTGTGGTGGTTTAGCCCTAATTGAACAATAACCAAACCACCCAGTTACTCCTCCCCAACTCAGCAGGCTGGGGAGAAAAATCAAGAGATTCTGGAACTTTCTGGGTTGAGATAAGGACAGTTTAATAGAACACCACAAAGACCAGGCAGTTACAATGATGGCCAAAGAACAAAGAAAAACGAGCAATGCCCAGTGTAGGCGGCCAACCCGGCGGCAGAACTGCAGTTCCCACACTGGCTGCAGCACCACCCCGGCCCGGCTGCTGCCCTTATATCCTAAGCATGATGTCACATGGGATTGAATAGTCTGGCCATGTCTCCTAGCGGCAGCTGGGAAGAGTTAATTCTATCCTGGCCAAACCCAGGACACACAGCATCAATTTTTTCACTCTAAATCTCTTCCCACCGGACCATACCACTTACTAAAGATGACAAAGCCATGAAGGGCATTTTGCTGCCTTTGAGTACAAAGACTTGATTTTTTTAAAAAAATTTATTGACAGCGTCTCTATTTCAGAAAATACAAATGAATGCCCATGTTTTATATTGTTCTAAGGTTTTTTCTTATGCAGGCTACTACTAAAGTCTCTGAAAGAAAAAGATTTTTAGTTATTGAGATCCCTGTGGTGTTGATTGTACACAGGACAGGCAAGTGTTAAGGACAGGGTGGGAGATTGATGATGGTATATATAATAAACCCTTCAATCCAGATGCTGTAAGATTCATAGAATCATAGAATCGTTTCAGTTGGAAGAGACCTTTAAGATCATCAAGTCCAGCCTTTGTCCCAGCCTTAGCAGCCACTAGACCATTTCCCCAAGTGCAACATCCACCTGTCTCTTAAACACCTCCAGGGACAGTGACTCCAGCACCTCCCTGGGCAGCCCCTTCCAATGCCTGACAACCCTTTCAGGAAAGAAATTCCTCCTCATATCCAGCCTGAACCTCCCCTGGCACAACTTCAGGCCATTTCCTCTTGTTCTATTTCTTGTCACTAGGGAGAACAGACCAGTCCCCGCCTCTATACAACTACCTTTCAGGTCTCCCCTGAACTTTCTTTTCTCCAGGCTAAACAGCCCAGATCCCTCAGCTGTTCCTCATAGGAGATGTGCTCCAAATCCTTTCCTAGCTTGGTAGCCCGACTTGGTAGCCTGACTCTCGATTCTCTTCAGCATCTCAATGTCCTTTTGTAGTAAGGGGTCCAAAACTGAACACAGTTTTCAAGGTGTGGCTTCACCAAAGCTTAGTACAGGGGAATGATCACCTTGCTGCTCCTACTAACACTGTTGATGCCATTGGCTTTCTTGGCCACCTGGGCACACTGCTGGCTCATGTTCAGCCAGCTGTCAGTCAATAGCACAGCACAGCAGCTGAGCCATTAAACAAGCTATTACCTGAGCCATTTATTTTAATATGCTTCCTACAATGTTCCCTTGTTAACAATGCCACCCTGCCCACTGGACCATCTGTTTCCTCAGCAGGCTGGTCCTGTCAACCCTGGGTCTGCAGGCTCAGTCCTGACAGTCTTGAATCTTTGTACAGGCTCCACCAGTCCCTTGCTTCCACCTGCCTGTGCAGGACATGCTGACAAGCCCCATCTTGGGCTGCTCCTGGGTCATCCTCGCCCCTTCTTCTGTCCCGGATGCTCTGCAGGCAGAGACAGTATTGTTCTCACAGTTATGCCTTGACTCGCACATCACAGGCAGAGATAAACCAACATCCAAATCAGAGACTTGCGTCTCCCAGAGAGCACCTCCTTACAGGGCCAGGGGAATTTCTGCTGGGTAGCGAAATGGAGCACTCTTTCAAAAAGGATCATGCTAGTGGAAAGGAAGGGTTTGGGCCACCTCTTTCCCAAAGCACAACAAAAAATGCTGAATCTCTCTAATGTACAATCATGTTCTACTCACTGGTGTATTTCTCAAGTTGATAAAAATCACCTTGTATTTTCCCCATATGTAAAATCAGTAACTTACCAGATAGTGGAAATCTCTCACTGGCTTGTTGCTTGCAACACTCAGCTCAAAAGGCTTCCCAGCCTAGAAAAAGCATACAATTCATATGAATGAGTATGGAAACATGATGAGTAACTTGAATGGTTCTTACATTGGTAAGTTTTTTTCTGAGACTGTACCTTTATTTCCTGGCTCTTTGTTTTAACCTGGAGATAAGTCTGGCTGGGGGAGCTGAACACATCATAAACACCTATGTCAGTCCTACTGCTGAGGAACTCTGCCTGTGAGACAATGTAAAATAAAGCTCTCAACAAAACAGCAAAATCCATGTGAAGTTCACATATACAGTACTGTTTACAAGAGCACAGCAGCCTTAATAGCAGTACAGGACTGCTTTACTGCTTGCTTTGGGTTTCTTATGTTGCTTTTTTCACTTCCTATCTTGGTGCAATTATTCATCACATTTAGATAGGCTCTGTCACTTTCCTTCCAGCTCTAATATGAATATAAGGGAAGGAAAATAACAGTAGGTGACATATCAGCTGTTGCAGAAGGCAGGAACAGCATATCACTGACCACAGCCTGCTCAGTTTGGTGTGCTGCTGCTTCAAAGCAATATATTACAAAGCAATACCTGAACTCTCAGAGTTTTTGTATCAGCTCGGATTGGAAATTCAATATCAATTATTCCATTTTCTGGGACTGTGTAATTCAGGACATGGACTGTCAGATTTCTCTCTTCTGTTGCCTCATTCTCAAGGTGAGAAAGTGAAGAGTGGTGAAAAAGCAGGTCTGACTGTTGTGCAGTGATTGTGACATGATTCTGCCTCTCTTCAGCTGTCAGCTGGTTGCTATCAGAACGCATCACCTTGAGCTACAACAAAAAGAAAGAAAACACCCGTAGGATAGAATAATGCTAAAATGTACAATGCATAACATGTAACAATGTATTTGCACTCACATAGTACGAAAAAACCACAGGTATCCTCAGATTTCTTGCTCATCAGTTATTCTGTTTCTAATCCTTTGTGAGCACTGCACTTTGGCAAGTCAGCCAAGAACAAAATTATTCATAACTTGAGTGAGCGAAAAAAGAGCAAAAGCAAAACAGATGGAACTGAAAGGTGATATGCCTTCCAGCTCTCCCAATTGTTCTTCTCGTTGAAACTGCTTTTCTCTCAGGCAAATTATATCTATCCTACCTACAGCCTGAATAATATAAGTTCAGCACTTGAATCCCAGCACCACAACAAAGGACAACCTGAAGTTACACTGTGTGCAAGAAAATGTGTCAGATGTGTAGAGATGGTGCTGAGTCAGATGCCTTTAAGAAGTCATCAAATGAGTTGAAGAAAAGATTTAAAATGGGTCCAAAATTGACAGTCTACAACTTCTTCAGAATCCATCAATCAGCACCACAACGTAACATCAATCTTTGCTCCCTCATTTCAGTAGAATCTCATCCATAGTTAAACCACTCTCCTTCAATAAAAAAAATCTGCTTCTATATTTAAAAGCACTGACCTAATGTTTCCCTTTTCTTCTTCAATCCAGAGGTCCGTCACTTCTCCTTCTCTGCTATAATTTTCCTATCATCTCTCTGTACAGTATATGAAGATCTCCACTTACTAGTAATATCAGCAGTTGTTCATTTACACTCCTCTGGCACCGTAACTGATACCTTCTCCTCTGCCAGTTGCAAGCACTGCTAAGTGCCTCAGCTATCTCTCACTCAGCTTATCTTTGGGAAATGAAGAAGCAGGAAAATGAAAAGCAGGAAAACCAAAGACCTAAATTATCAGACTTGCACAAAGCTACAGCTTGAGCCAATCTACTCTGAAAGTGTATATTCATCCTATTTCATTGGTATTTAGGCCTGTTTTCTACACAGTAAAGGCTCAAGAATTGTAAAGTTAATTCCTCTTTTCTAGCAAAACATAGTGATGCAATATGCAACTTCTGCTAAATGTAGAAACACAGAACACAGATCACAGACAACACGAAGAACGTGAAATCATAGAATCATGCAATGGCAGGGTTGGAAGGGACCTTTAGAGATCATCTAGTCCAATCCCCCTGCAGAAGCAGGTTCACCTAGATCAGGTCATATAAATACTTCTATGAGAAGACTGCAGCTGGAATGAGAAAGACAGTAGGTAGAAAAGACACTTTCACTTGAGAGCAATGTGGTTTGATGAGTTTTACTGAACTTTATAACACCTGTTTAATTATATACAAGCCTTATATAAAGTTTATATTTGTGTGTATATATATATATATATACACATATATGCATATACACACTCCATGTATAAATATTATTAAGAGGGTTGAGACTCAATAGCTAGCTACCTTAGTGTTTTAAAGCACAGTCACTTAATGGAAATCAATCAACTAGAAACTGAAAATATTTTTCTTCCATAAGAATGCTGGTAAAGTATATTGAAATATATCCTGCCAACACTCCTGTCACTTTATCCTTTGCCAGAGCAAATGCCTCTATGTTTAGTATTTGCCAGTATGAATTATGAAAAAAGGGTAATTCAAAAGCAATTCTGTAAATTAAAAATCCTAGAAAAACTGACATTTAAGCAAAAACAGAGAAACCACACCTATTTAGGCACAGATCATCATAAAATAAAATAAAATAACTTACAGTAGCTATGAAGTTCAGAGATGGTTTTATAACCCTAGAGTAGTCCATAAATTCAATAAAATAGTCACTTTGCTTTGGAAATATAATGGTACTTGAATTTTGGGAGATTCCTGTTGAAAAATTGTATTTGTTTTAGACAACATGGTTTTAATACACATACTACTTCAGCAGCAATACTGTTTGTTTGATAATAACTCTCTTTTTTTCCCCACCATTTCCACTCATCACTTTTCATCCTTCCAGTTAGGGTTCGTAAGAATACGTAAGAATCCTGAATCAGCTAGTTTCACCTTACTGAGGTTCCTACAGAAAGTCTGTGATGAAATCTTGTTTCTGGGGCAGTTAGAAATTTTGTACAAGTCTTCGTGTTTTTTTACAGTATGCAAGGTGCAGTAGAACATGAACTCACTAAAAGGTTCACTTCACAAATCAGCTAGTCTAGAGAAGGGTAGGCAACAGACAATGTGGGGCCAGAAAACTTTTTCTACTGATATGGTTTACAAACAAACAAGTAAAGTAAGTTTATAATTCAAATTAAGTTTGTAAGATTCTGGCTAGTGCTAGTAATACTTTACACTTGCTCTCCTCATCACAAGTGATCAGTCATTGACTTTAAGCCTTCACCTGAACATATTTCTTGGTTACTTAATAAATAATTCAGTGTAGAGCTGTATTCAGCTGAGTTAAGCTAGTTAAACTATTTAACACCTAGGTAAGCAACAGTTCAGACAATACATCTGCACATAGATGGTTCATACTGCCATCAGCACACAATGCTTTTCCAGCCCTCTCACATAGCAGTAAGCTCTTCCAGCACTACCTATTCTTTTGATTTCCCCCTGAAGACATCACACAGCCACACACCTGTAAGTGACTCGGTGACCACTGCAATAATTTCTATTGGCTCTGTGTAATAATCACTGTCACGTTGGTGCCACAACTGATCAGCATTCAAGTTTTGCAGCATATGCTTGTTACAGGTTACATTCACAGATCCATTCATCTGCAATGTAGAGACAAAAAAAGTGTTAGTTCAGCAAAGGGAAGCGCTCCTTTCCACCTACAACAGTTTATTTCTGGTCCTGAAGCTCTCTCTACATACAAGTTCTGGAGTGTCAACATTGGAAAATTATGAATGCTTATCTTTACCTTTTCGTTCAGTAATCATTTTCATTAAATCCAGTAGTATTTCATTACTTTTCAGAGTCAACAATACCCTATGGTATTGGTTTTTTCCTAATAGCTAGAATTATCTGCTTCTATATGTCCAAAGTAATGGAACCTATGCTTTACAGAAAAATATAATTAACAGGTCTCTGTCTGAAAAAGCAGAGGTACACTCTACCCAAATCCCTAATCTCAAAGTTTCTGTAGGCTAAATGCTTCTGAAAGCACTGAAGTCAGCCAGCTGCTGAAGTCAGCCAACAAAAAATGACAGGCACATCATTAGGAGAAATTGAACCTGTTTCAAACACAGTCCACAGCTCAGGAGTAAAATGTCTGATTTTGCAGAAGGATGCCATGAATCTATCACCACTTTTAAGTCTTCAGATCAAAATTGCATGCCTTTTATAAATTTCATGCTCCAAGTTACAACTACTACAGCAATTACTAGGCAAAACATGTTGGTCTCTACCACACCAGAGCTCCACCCAGACAATTGCAGTGGTCTCCTCTGGCCTTATTAACACAGAGCTGAATGTGCAGGGTCATACATGAGGCCAGGGAGCGTTTCTGGGCACAGGCCATCCATCACCTGCACTGCCACAGCAGCTCTTGGAAAATTTTTCTACCTGGGCCAATTAGCACCCTCCAAAATAACTTCCATGGGACCACAGTGGCCAAGTATCATTCCCAACAAACAGCCTGAATATGGACGCTTTATCCTGGAAATTAAAAGAGAGTTTAATGCAAGTCTCTCCTGAGACCATGCCAGCTGAACTCAACACTTGAGAACAGTCCCAGGTATATTTAACCTACAAAAGGAGACACGGGCTTAAAGTTTACAACACTACGAACTGCTAACAGAAGATTCACCTCCATAGTTGTAGTTATATTCCTCTTGTTTGCCCAGTAAGAGACAGAAACGCAAGTGACTGTTACGATTCCCTTTACTGGCTTTCCGTACGTGTACCTGAAACACATCAGTCAGAGTCAAATAACATACCACCCCCAGAGTGTGGAGTACTGAAGAGCTCTCAAGGAAAAAGGTTCTACTTAAACATTTTTCCCTGTCTTCAAACATGCCTAGAACACACTCATAAGTTGAAACATTGAGTTTTTGACAATGAGTCCAGTTTATCGACATTAAAGTCAGAAGCCTCGAGAAGCCAGAGTACCTGGAGAAGATATACAGTGCTGCTCTTTCCTGCAAATGTGCCCTATAAGCCTACTATTATGTGCTGTACAATGTAAGAAAATTAACTATATTAAGCTAAACTGGAAGCAAGCTATTGAATAGAAAACCAGTGTACCATCATAACTAATATGCAGTAGAACTAAAATGAGACACAGGAAGTGCAACTGTTTTGCTTCCCAAATGACGCCAACACAAAATGAGAGATTTCCAGATACTTGGACTCAAATTATTTAGTAAGCACAATCCAAAGAAATCATGGCATAATTGCATGGCAAACATAATTTGCAGATGTGTCAAATCTGAAAACTGTAACATATTAACTTCTTAGAACACCATTAGCAACCTGCAGACAGTGAGCAGTATTAAAACCTCTGTATAAATATTTCCAGGTTATACATGAAAGACACCATAGCATTCTAGTCCATCAGTAGTAATACATTCAGATGTGGTAACAGTAAACACCTTAAATCATTATGGATTTGATTGGCAGACACGATATATCAAAGCTAAAAAGCACAGGAAAAGAATAATTAAATAGCATATTTACAGGAAGAACTCTGACACCACTGTGTTGCATCTGAACTCAGTTTTTCCAAGCAGACCTAATTACAGTAATAAGCTACCATTAACCTTGAAATAATACTGTCATTGGGCAGCATCCCCATACTTAATCTTGAAATAATACTCCAGAGATGAGAAAGGAAGAGGCTTTTATGACATCTACTAGTGTAGAGGAAATATATACTCTTTGTACACAGAGGCTCTATGCCTATAAAAACAGTCACCAGAAATGAAGTCATTCCTTTTAAATAATTATGATGTATCAACAAAAACTTGGCACTGCTGGGATAGAACCTTAGACAATTCACTGGTGTCCAAGACAGGATTTATTGCAGCAGTCAGGTACACTTTCAAATACCTGATGAGTATATCTAATAAAAGAGCCAAGTACTCTGTAGAAGAGGAAAACAACTTAGGGAACCAAATTCACATTAGTATATAATGGATTCCAAAAGCAAAGCAGAATAGGGAGAAAAAAAAGTAAGAAAATATTTTTTTTTAAATTGCCCCTATGAGAATTCCAGATGGCTTATATCAGATTGCATTGTCTCTAGAAAAAGAAAGTTTGTCTCAAAAGTACAAACATTTCATTTATACAGCTTGTTGAAAAATCATTTCTGAATTTCACATGCAAATGGAGTGCTTGTTTAGAAGGTATGTATGTTATTTCATTAAAAAAAAGATCTTTTAGTTCAGGTCTTCTTGAACACATCTATCAGAAAGCTCTATCTGGCTGTCATCTTCCCAAAATAAAATTAATCTCTATTTGAGATTAGTGCATACTGAAATTTTTGTCTACATATTTGTTCAGTTGAAAAATAAAATACTGTTTATACAAAAGTCTACAGTGAAGACTCTTGCATTTTTCAACAGTTTTTCATTCCTCACCTGTTTATATGTACAGATATTTTGACAGCAGAAGCATATACTTCAAATCCACAGTGTGGACAAACTGGATCAAAAGGATGTGCATAGGGTTTGCATAAATTTTCAAGTGGTCTAATAAATTATAGTTACTCTACCTACAGACCTTGATATGATTAGTTGGAAAGCACCATAAAAGAAGCATAAGAACATAAGACCAGAGGGATTGTGGAGTCTCCTTCCTTGGAGGTCTCCAAGACCCACCTGGACATGTTCTCATGTAAACTGATCTAGGTGAATCTGCTTCTGCAGGGAGGTTACACTAGATGATCTCTAAAGGTCCTTTCCAACCCCTACCATTCTATGATTCTATGATTCCATGAAATGCCTGAATAGATACATTATGAGCAAAAGAATCAAGAAGTTTTCTGAATAAGGCAGGTAAAAATGTCTTGGCTGTAGCTTAGAAATATTTTTATCAGACTGAAAACACTAATTAGAAATCTGAAGATGTATGCAACATTGTTACAACAAAATACAGTACCTAGAAATGGATGCTAGCCAAATAATTTTGACTAGAAAGCATTTTTTTATCATTCTACATATATGTTTACACTTTGACAGAGAATCACAACAATTTTCTTAAGATTGAGAGTGACAACGGTATCAATTATTTTACTTACTTTGCAGTGACAACACCAGTTACCTCTTCCTCTCTCAAAGAGTAGTATAATGGTGCTGTTACCTTAACATCAAATTTTGGTAAAACTAAAAAAAAAATTACAGATAGCATGAAATTCACACAAGAAATAACACCTTTTCCTTTAAGTAATAAGTAAACTCCATTATAGAATAAAGGCTACTACAGTTTCCTAAGGAATATAAGGTAAGATATTTTTAACACAACCCTATGCATTCCCCAGACTAAGACTTTTTGCTGAAAAGAGAACAAGCATCGTAAGAGCAGTCTGCACACAAGCTTGTAAGATTAAAATATAATATATTTAGCTTATTTAGCCTTTACAGAACCATAAGTAAGCTTCATGATCAGATGTTATACAGATATTTTGGGATGCACACATTGCTTGCATGACTCTGCAAAAACAGGGCCAATAACTGAATCTCATAAGCTTAAGGTAAGTATTTTAAAGATGACATGACATCCAGATACTACATTATGAGGTCATTAAAGCTACTAAAGATAAACAGGGCAGCTGATAAAACACAGAGTCAGTTTCTAAGAAGCAAGAGATTAGGAAATTAGGCTTTCTGGAAGTATTCAAAAGACTTGTCCTAGACAAAGGAAGCTAGTCTAAATTAATGGAGAATTAACCATCTATTTTGGTCACTATATAAATACCCTTAAGTGAGACTTACCATATTCCATCACTTTAAAACTTTGATAATGAACTTGGCCCTATTGAAAAAAAAATCATATGAGAAAATAGATACAATTGTGGTTATGAGAGCAAGTTTAACATACCTTCTAAGCTGAATCTCACCCATATTCAAGTTAAATTACAATTTCTGACATGGTGTGATTTTAAATTGTGGCTCAATCATAACAGCTGACAAAAAAAAATCATAATATTCAGACACACAGATCTAGCTTTTTGCTGTCTTACTCATTTGTTCTTTCTCCTTAAAGTACAAATAATTCAAGCTGCACCATGGAAGGTTTAAATTGGGTATCAGGAAGAAATTGTTCACCGAAAGGGTTATCAAGCATTGGAACATGCTTCTCAGGTTGGTTACCACCTCTGGAGGTGTTGAAGAGATGTGTAGATGTTATGCTTAGGAACATGGTTTAGTGGCAGATGTAGCAGTTAGGTTAATGGCTGAACTCAATGATCTTAAAGGTCTTTCCAACATAAATGATTCTACAATTCTGATGAAGTGTATACATAGTCTGTCTGCAGACATATAAATCTCATTCAATGATGTTTTTACAGCATCAATCAAATGCTGGCATCAGCAAGAAAATGGCAGCACCTAGAATTGGAGCTCTGAATCTCATTTAATCTGTTTGATGCAGAGATTACACTGGAGCAATGATTTTCCAAGAGAAAAAAATTAAGATCAGCTGGACTGGAAAAACCACTTAGTGAATGAGGGGAAGGCAATGGATGTGGTCTACCTGGATTTTAAAAGCCTTCAACACCATTTCCCATAGCATTCTCCTGGAGAAACTGGCTGCCCAGGGCTTGGTTGGACCTACTCTGCATTGGAGGGAGAACTAGAAAGCTGCCCAGAGCAAAAGGACCTGAGGGTGTTAATTGACAGTGGCTAAACATGAGCCAGCAGTGTGCCCAGGTGGCCAATAAGGCCAGTGGCATCCTGGCTTGTATCAGAAATACTCTCGCCAGCAGAAATGGGGAAGCGATTGTACCCAGCACTGGTGAGGCCACATCTCGAATACCATGTTCTGATGTGGAGGTGTTGGAGCAAATACAGAGACAGGCAACAGAATTTGTGAAGGGTCAAGAGAACACAGCTGCTGAGGAGCAGCTGAGGGAACAAGGAGTGTTCAGTCCAGAGTAGGATGAGGGAAGACACAATCACTCTACATCTACCTGAAAGGAAGTTGTAGTGAGGTGGGGGTTGGTGTCTTTTCCCAAGTACCCAGTGACAGGACAAGAGGAAATAGTCTCAAGCTGTGCCAAGGGAGTTTTAGATTAGATATTAGGAAAAACTTCTTCACTGAAAGGGTTGGTAAATACTCAAATAGGCTGCCCAGGGAGGTTATTGGATCATCCTCCTGGAGATAAATATGTATAGACGTGATGTTTAGGGACACAGTTTAGTGGTGGTCATGACAGTGGTTGGACTTGATGATCTTAAAAGGTCTTTTCCAACTGAAACAATTCTATGATTCTTTAACAGGCTGAGAAACCAAAGGAGTTTTTACTTTCCAAAGGACCAGGAGAGGCTCCTTTTGAAAGTCTGGTTTGCCTCTTTCCTTTAAAGTCTTCTTGGAAGTAGAGGAAAGGTCAAGAAAGACAACAGTCTGTCACTAGGAAGTGGCTATGTTGAAAGGTCAATATCATCAGCTGCTGCTCAATCATCAGCTCATCAGCTGCATGATGAGGTTAACATCCATGTAGATCTCAGAAGTCTGATTACTCTGGTTATTTCTGACAATAGTAACACTAATACAAGTTATTATATGCGCTGGAGTATTTCCATGAGCATGGTTTGAAAAGAGGGGCAAAGGAGATTCAATATGGATAAATTTGTTACGTAGCACCAAGATAAATCAGAGGGGAATGAGTGTCTGTGGTATGAGAGGATAAACTGAGAAATCCTGTGGGAAAAACCCTCGGATCATGATCCAAATGGAAAACAATTATGGCTGATTATTATGACTTTGCAAATTAGACCTCTCAGACTAATCTCCTTATACCTCTATATTTGCACTTTTCCTAGCAAAAGATTTCTATTAAAGTAGAAATCATATTGCTGCCAATTTTATGATTTTCACCAACCACAAAAATAATTGGTATATTTATATTCCTAGGTTTGAAAAGATATATGCAGAATCTGCAGTTTGCATATTTGTGCAGATGCTACAGGACTGACATGCAATCCATAACCAGATTACAGTCAAATAATCTTAGGAACAGATATCTTAGAAAAATGACCTGCAGTGAATTTATCTCATGTCTGGTTCTCTGTATATCTTCCATTTCCAAAGCTAAGCATATATATGTCACATATGCCATTAAGTAAAACATGAACAGAATGTTACCGCAGTTGAAAAGATGAGAAAGCATCTCCCTTGAAAATGATATTTTATTTCACATTTCCTTAGAAGTTAAAAAAAAAAAAAAAAACATTAAAAGCTATGAGAATTGTTAAGGAGCAGAAAACAGATACTAAAGTGAGACTAGTGCTCTTGGCTGCTCCTTCTCTAAAGTCACAATCTTTAAGACAGAAAGCAAGTCATGCTTCCCAGTGTAGGGAAAGGAAAAGACCCTACTAGGTCATCTTGATGATTCAAACACCAAGCCAGATTTCCCACTAACATACACTAAAATGAGGAATGTTTTAGTTCCTCAGGGCAGGGCTGCTCTCTGGCAAATATTGTGCAAATATTTTGGTGCGGAAGTTGTTAAACCAGTTTCCAGGAGTGGTGACTTTAAGGACAAGCATTTAGTTATATATAAAGCCTAAGAAAGACCTTTTTTTTAAGAATGAAAGATAACATCATGCCTATTCTCCTTGTTTTCTGAGCTGCTTTATTCCAGTCAACTTTCCTTCCATGTCTTGTCCTCCTTCTTAAACACACTCACCCTTTTGAGACTGTTACTTTGCTCTAAATCAGCAAAACAGCTATTACACCCTGTGCACGTTGCTCAGAGTATTAAGAAAACAGTGCCAAAAAGAAATCCACATCAGTATTTTGAGATCATGAGGATGATGGAGCCTTTCTGCAGATGAGCCTTAGATGCTATGGATCATGACATCTAAGAGTGACTAACACAACTACAGCTTAGATTTTGCTCCGCTGTGATGAACCGGTTCTGTTTGAAGTCATTTGGATCTGAACCAATGAGTGCGATCACATGAAATGTTCCCATAACATTTTTTCTTCTTCTTTGGCAATTGAAAGTCCCTGAAATAAATCTAGTCTAGGTCTATTTTCTTATTCGTTTCTGACATGTACGTGCGTCACACTTATAGCACCAGGAAAGGCTCTGGGTGTGGGCTCAGGGCTTTGCCCTGAGAAAGTACAGCACTGGCATCAGCTGTATTCCTGTGGCTACACCACCATCTCACGGCCTATGCCAGAAATACTCCACCATTTCTGCTTTGCAGCTAAATAAAGCAGATTTTTCTCTAGACAGAACAAACAGAAATATTTCGTGAACATTTTCATGCTTTATTCTCACGGGCAGGAAATAAATCCCAAAATAAAACTCCAAATGAAGTCTCAAACTTCTGTTCTAATCCATCTGCGCTGTCTCCAGAAACTAAGCAGAGTCCCACCAATCTCATCAGTATTCACACTATCACACCCTGATTAAATATCAGCGCTCATTTCAAACTACTGAATACACACACAGTTTCAAACATTTTACATATGGTCTGACTTTGAAGGAACTTGACATTTCTTTTAAGTAATGAGATATACAACCTCAAATTCAATGTATCAAATGTGAAATCTGTAAGCTGACACAGCAGCAAAACATGACAGAATTTCCAGTTCATAAACTGTAACATGTATTAAACCTCTACAGTTAAAAAAAAAAAATCAAAATACACTATTTAATCATCCCCAGTTGATTTTGAAATATGCTTTATAAGCTGAAACTTTTTTTTTAATTAATTCACTTTAAAATATTTTAGAAAGTCCTCGTACTGAAACAATATTCTTCAATATTTGATTGTAAATTCACAAATAGCTCCCTCCATAAATTAGATTACAAAATGTCTTCTAACTAGGAAAAACATCTGGTCAGAGATGCCTATTATGAAAACTCAGCAACTAAAAGCCTTTCAGCAACAGGCTCCACAACAGGAAATATAAGATATCCAACTAAAATAGAAGGTGGAGACTTGGGAACCAGACTGTAATTACTCTGTCTTGAGTTTGCTTAGAACAGCTGTACTAACACCTGAACTCTTATTAAAAAGTACTACAGGATGTTTAGCAGCAGCAAGCAGCCAGAACCTGATTTAAAACAGGATTCAGAGGCAGTACTTCCAGGAATCCAACCTCTGCATCCTTGGGAACAGATCTGCAATCACTAGAAGGGAAATGTTATTAACTGACTTAATAACACTTGTCAAAGACAAGAGAGAAATCTGAGATAAACCTATTTATCTAGTAAGCTCAGGTCATGGCATCAGGATAGCTACGTCTGGCAGAGATCAGCCTAGGTTTACATCTGAAGATGTTAATAAAGCCTGTATTAGATCCGTAAGTTCTGCTGGATGCCACGCAGACTCAGGACTAACAGTACTAGTTAAGGATCAGTAGCTATTAAAAATACCAGATATATACTAAGTATTCCTTAACACTAAATCTAAGTTATCGGTGACTTCTGTCATCAGGAAGGATTTGGTGAATCTATGCAACTCTATGTATGACACATGAAAAAAAAACAAACCTACCTCGTTTGGATAGCAAAACAGCTGCAGAACAGAGAGGAACATCTAGGCAATAGCTAGGAATATCCACTCAGAGTGAACCAAATCACTGATTAGCTTTCACTGAACACTATCTAAATCTCTTCCACATCACCTACATAGAGACGAGCACGTCTTAAACCTTAAACTGAATGCCATCCCATATTAACTTTTATTTTAAGGCATAAGCTCACTTGTAACCAAAAGAATAAAAAAGTTTTCCACCAGAAGAGTTCTTTTCCTTTATTCTGCAATGTTTCTTGCAGGTTTCATGTATCTAATGGTATGACGTGATATCAGAAAAATAATAGTCTGTGAAAACAACCCACTAGACAGACTTAGTGTGAATATTGCAATAGTTAATCAATATACCCTGCATGTGATAGCCTTATGCAATGTAAGATGTTGGGTAGGCATGGGCTACAGAAAGAATGCATCTTGCTTTTTTTATTATATTCTTTTAACACAGAATTGAAAAAATAATGCAGAGCAAGTGTGAGTAATGGAGGAAAAGAAGTCTGAATATAAACAAGCTGCTATGTGTGGGGCTTGGGGTCATTTTATTCCCACAAGATAAGCATTGTAAGAACAGACAGGTTTTTCTGGACTCCAAAGCCTACAGCTTTATCTATATATATATAATTAGGGTTTTTTTCCTCCTTAAATTTTCAATTCAAAGAGTTTATGTCCGAAGGAACCATTTAGTCTGACCTCCTTTTATCCCAGGTTTGGTTGCTGGAATAGCTGAATAATGGAGCAATCTGCATTATTATAACGCATCTTCCAAAAAGGTAGCCATTCTTGATTCTGAAACACCAAGTAATAGAGAAGCCCTCACTCCTGGGGTTGTTTTCTTTGTTCCAGTAACTAAGAGCCTCAGTGATGGAAGACATATATATGCCAAAGAGAAACTATCTGCCTTCAGTTTCTATTAGTCAGTTCATACTATGCCTTTCTCCACTAGATTAAAAAGCCTTTTAAAATCTGCAACAGTACTCACAGACTGTAATCAATAAATCCATTGATTCACTTGATTCCTTGATATACAGTCAGAGACTTCTGTAATCTCACACTTAAGAGCTTTCTTTCCTAGCTCCATTCACAAACTCTGTCATCAGGTTGTGTTAGAAATAGCCTTGTTGAGTGTCGGCTGTCCAAAAATCAATCCACCCTTCTTTGAGAGACTTCACATACATTGCTATTTTTCATTTGGATTTTGTACAATGGAAAGTCTTTACAAAAATCTGTTACCTTATTAGTCAAATCCATAACAGCTTTAAAGAATGTAATTCTTTACCAGTAGAATTCCAAATCACCTTTGCCATTGCTTTTCTCGTGCCAGATGACAGGTCTATCATTTTGCATGTTGTCTCACTTACTCTTTTCTCTTAAGGACATTTTCTTCTGATGTTTTTCTCAAATCTCCCCCTACTGAGATTCATTTAATCACTCAGATCCATCATCTCTATTAAATGTTTCCATCTCTGCCACACAATTACTGTTTGCTTAAGCTACTGGGACTCTGATACCACTGGAATTTCTTTTATTTCTAGCAAAGTTTTAAAATTCTCTCATACTTTTATTAGCTATCAAGTTTTCCTTGGGATTTTCACATTTCCTACAAATAGGCGGGAGTTCAGACTTTTATTTCTATTGAGATCTACCTCCTAGTCACCTTTTTTTCACTTATTACAGTGTTTCTTAAATATTAACCGTTTCCTTTGTTGATGAAAAACAGAACCCCACTTTTGCTCTGCCCAAGTTTATTTTACCTAACAGAGCACTTTGTTAAATGTGCCAAAAGCATTTTGCAGTACTTTCCACCCTAAATTGTCTCCTGCAACAACATTAAAAAAGAAAAATATCATAGATTAATAAGCATTGCCCCTGCTCCTGGATAATCTTCATGTTGCTGAAGCATTTACAATTCTATTAAGAAATCCAAACACTCTCTACTAAACCCCTAAGTTATAGTAGGAAAAACAAGATGAAAATATGGCAAAGACAACCTCGGAAAAGTTGTACCCTGGTAGATCTAACATAAAGGCCAATATCTAGTCCTTGGCAGCAGCCAAAGTTCAACACCTAGAGAGCTGCATTAACCAGAGTAGACATCGTGCCAATTCAACACTCAGGGCTTTCTAGTTAACAGTTCTTAATGGAGTGTACTTCTGTAAATTTGTCCACATTTTTTGATCCCACCTGAGTTTTCAGTATTCACAGCACACACCAGTGTTGAGTTCTACAGTTCAGTTATGCTCTTTTAATTATTTTAAAATTGCTTTTTACCTACTTCACCTTGTGTCCTGTAGCTATGTATTGCAAGAGACAGTGAACAAAATGTTCCCTATTTACGTTCTCCTTGTTACTCATGACTTGAGAGACATTCCCACCCTGTCATATGTTTTCCACGTTCATTAAACTTCTGTAGTCGTTCTAAATGGCTAAAATTTAGGATACCATCAACTTCGGTCCACTAAGATTTCACTTCACTTGTCTGTTTTCTTGCAGTTGTTTCATTAGCCCAGATGGATCTGCAAGGCACTTTTCTTTCAAGGTTGCTTTTTTTTTTCTTTTTTGGGTTTGTTTCAAGAGGGAGTGGCAGGCATATTCAGATCCTGTAAAAAAACTGTTGCAGTTCCTTCAGCAGCGTCCTCCTGACTACAGGATTACTCAAGAGTTTGCAGAAAGCCCAAGCAAAAAAGTCACAAACCCTTTTTTGCCTAGCAAGCAAGCTGTTGAAGTAACCCATGACTGTTGCCAGCCTTTGTTCCTATGTCTGAGCCTTGCATCCCCACCTCGTGAAGGGACCTATGCAGCTGTGAGTGGAGCTATGCTGTCAACCAGATCAGTGAACTGGTCTGAGTTAGGCAAAGAAAAACACAGTGATCCTACTCAATCTGGGTCACTTCCCCAGCAAGCTTTAGATCTCAGGCTTGCCACAGCTGCCTCAGCATTGACAGAGAAGCTATTGAACAGCAGTGCAGGGATGGGAAGGAGCGGCTGAGCACAGGGACAAGGGCAGGAACAGCTTAAAACATTTTTCCCATCAAAGACAATAGTAACGACTGCACACCCACATGCAACAGTCTTTTAAAAATCCAGTCTTGACACTCACTCGAGCACCACCCTCACCTACCTCAGTCTATAGAAATCTACTAAGCATATAACTGGTACTGGCAAATATTACTCCCAAGTAATACATGATCACATGAGTTTTCTTCTGCTTCGCACCTTCCTCATTAGGGTACACTAATCAGTCCTGTTTGTACTTGCTAAATATCTCTGAACAGCCACTGCAAACCAAGTGGGAAATGTAGTTCCCAAATTACAGGCATTTAAAGCAAGTTTAATAAATCTTACACACAGTTTTGAACAGCTAAACCTCTAGCTATTTTTGCAACATACTCCATGGTATATGAGGAGTGTAGATCTTAAAGGATTGGACTGATAGAACTCTTGCCAATCACACCATACAAACTAGATCATACCAGTTTCATTATGCAATAGTTTTGCTTTACTATTTATCCTTCCTATTTTGCACTGCTATTTTTTTCCTCTGCAACTTCTCAGTCATCATGAATTGCTGAAACACCCCTAAAACTAGGCAGAGATTTGTAAACAAGTCTTTGATTCCACACCCCTTGAGACAGTGGCTGACCACACAGCAGGGCACAGTGAGTTTCTGTATATTCACTTACAAAATAAACATTTCACTTTCAAAAAAAAAACCACCTCTACACAAGATCTTTATATTAATATCAAAACTCCTCACTTTTTAAATAGCATTTGTATTTCAGAATCAATGCTCAGACTTTAAGATAAAACGTGTATGCTTTTTAAATATCTTTCCTCAGAAAATTATGTACTATTGAAAATCTTGTGAGGTTTGCATATCTTGGGTTTGTCATGAGGCAAGGACATCCTTATCTCATGGTTCATGCTTATTTCTGGTTTTGCTTCAGCAAAATAAACATGGTTTTATTCACATTTATCAGGAGAAATTAAATCTCCCAGTGATTTGGCAATGTTAATACTCACATTCACTTCCACTTCTATGGACCAGTCTCCTAGCGGAGGATTCGCTGATAACTGAAATTTTTTGGAAACTATGCCCAAATTACCCTCCTCCATCAACCACTGCTGAATCAATTTCTTCCGAGGGTCCTAGAAGAAAAGTCAGGCCGCGTGTTAAATGTGACTGGTTTTGCTATCAAGATTTAGGTATCAATATATATGACCGTTATTTGTAACACAAAGTTGGAACATACGACAAATTCCACGGTATGACCAGGTTCCTGTGGATACTTACTCGGATATATATATTCATAGATGCTTTGTAAGGTTTCAGATCAGGATAGACGGTGACAATCCGAAACATCACATCTTGTCCTGGTTTATACATCGATTTATCCGTCTGAATGAATACAGAGATGCTCTTTGATGTGTACATCAAGCTGGTACGGTTAGAGAAGATGAGCTGGCCATCAGCATGGCCTTCCACCAGTAATTCATAATTCCCAGAAGCACTATTCAGAGGCAGCTAAAAGAGAAAATAGTGACCCTTCTGTTATTTATCCAAAATATTCTTGAAGACACTACTGTTCCAAAAACTTTTGACATAAAGATCTGATGTATTCCTGAACTTGCAAACTTTATATAAACTTTCAAAAAGAGATGATTTCAGTGCTTTAAAATGTCATTTCAACAATAACCCGAAAATTAGTGTTAGCAGAAACATCCTTTCAACATATTTGCATCCAATTTTCAGAAGTAATCATGTTTTCAACAATTTCAGTATCTATGTATTGATTCACCATTCATAGGCTACACACACACACACTCCACACACGTTTTGTATGCTCTCCTTGCACAGTTCTAGATAAGTTTCTTGGGTTTGATTTGGGGAAGGGGGGGAATTTTTTTCTAATCACCACTTTTTGAAAACAAGTCTTCTAAAAATGTAAGAGCTGAAGAAGCTATATGTGAGTAAGATGACAGTAAGGACAGTAAGAAAGCCTTGCAGTTCTTTTTAGAAGCTTTAAGTTCATGCACTGCAGGGCAGAAAATCAAATTCAGATTCAATATCTCATGAGGTAAAGTTCTGCTTTTCAACAGAAACCTCCCTGATTTTGTTTCATTTTAGTTTAATGTTTCATAATTACAGCACATATTGTGACTTTATAAAGTAAAATAATTATTCTTCCCAAAATATTAAGGAATAAAGGAAGAGACATTTTATATGGTTAACTTATTTAGGATAGACATTGAAGTCTTCAGTGCTGGCAGTAAACACAGACAGATATCACTGGTGAGGAAACTTAGACCACGTAAGATCAAAACAGAACAGGTCTTTGTCTCTCCCATGGATAGAGGAAATCTAGAGCTCATCATTCAGATGCATCAGTTCATTTCCTAAGGTGAGGTGGGAGGAATCCCGGCCTTAGGGCTTGAAAGGCTCACGCAGAGCTGCTACAGCACACCAGAATTCCACCTGAGCAGAGCCCACGCAGACAATGAATGATCTCAGGGGCATTCCAGCCCAGATGCCAGTTTCTGTACCATCACCTGCTTAGGAACCTCTTTGGAGAGGGAAAATGGTTTTAATACAACACTCAGCTGATTCCAACAACTAGCCCTGCTAAAAAGCTTAAGTCACATGCTTCTGTTTGCAGTTACAACAGCAAATCTAGAGTAAAAACTCTGATTTCAAGGCATTTAAAACAGATGGCTTTGAATTTTTCAGCATAACATATGGAAATGAAGCACTCCCCTTGCACTGCTAATGAAAATTACAGCTGTTAACTCAACAGGCGCTGCACTTCAAAAGTACCCTACCAAGCTCTATAATGAAAGGCTGTTGTGCTGTCAAAACTCATTTTAAGAGTGCATAGCAAGAAAACAGAAATGCCCAAAGAGGGAAAAATGTCACAGGGTGACAGATGAAGTAGATGCAAATGTCTATACCGAACACATTTCCTTCTCTGTTTACCTATTAAGAGGAGTCAACTGCAATTTGATCCCTCTCTATTTACTTTCTATTTTTAAAAACAAGCCAAAAAAAAAAAAAGGAAAGGGAAAAATAAGCAGGTTTTCTTCTTCACCCATGTGCAAGTGTTTGATGACATGGGAAGAGATTCCCCTTTTAAAATCTGGACTTATATAACTAAATTTTGCGTGCAAAGCTCTGGACACTGCAATAGATTCTGCATTTTCTTCAGCTGCAGGTTTTTGTATACACATTGCCAAGAACACATGATTCAGATATTTCAACATTCTCCAACTCCAGTGCCAACTATTCTGGAATATATTAAATAGGAGCAACAGCCTTGGTTACTGCATCTGTCAAATAACAACTCAAAATTAATTCATTTACAAATACTATAATTTATTGAAGTAGGAGTATTCCCTAAAAAGCAGATAGAAGAAGTTGTCCAGGAAACATTATAGACATTCAAAATCAAAAAGAGATAAAAAATAAACTTGTTTTGTCTCATTGTAGCAGTGAATTTTGCTCTTACAGCATTATTTTAACATACTTTCAAGGACTGTCTTTCATTTCTTTTTTAAAGTCTGTAAATGCCATTTAGAGACCTCATATATTTTTCTGTATCTGTTTTCCTATCATGAATAATGACAGATAGCATGGGTCACTCTCTTGATTTTTACACTTTTTGTATATCAAAAACTCTTTCCTTCCTGCAACATGGTGACAAAACTGCCTCTTGTACCTTTCTTGATGGTAAAAGCCAGAGGAAATGAAAGCTGCATTGCCACAGCAGTGTATTAGGACAGTTGAGATGTAAAGCAACCCCTCTGGTTAACACATTTATGCTAACAGAGACTGCACTAATTACAATACTTCCAGAAGGTCACTGCCACAATAATGGTAACTATTTACCTCTGCCCCACCAACTCCTTCTCTAAAGAAAGGGCTGTTTCTCAACTCAAATACGAGCAAGGCAACTTTTAACAGTAGATAGTAGGAACTTTCTGTGATATTTTATCTTAGTCTGTGCAAGCCCCAAGTGAATGGTATTACTATCCTCACTTTGGCACTTCTAATGTTAGGTAAAAAAAAGCCATCTCACATACTTCTCCTGACCACACCAGCCACCATCACGAGCATCTCAGACAAGGACACTACTGTTTCCTCTGGAAAAGATGACAGCTGAAACCAGAGGCTCATTATCCACCTTCTGCTACCAGACAACTACACTTTGGGCAAAACACAAGTCTACCATTGCTACATGACTGAAAAAAACACCTTGGTATTTAAAAATGAGTCAGTTCTCATTACTTCAGACAGTGGCAAGAGAGGGAGGAATTCACCTCGCCTAGTTTTATGAGTTTAAACACTCTTAAGACACTCTAAGATTCTAATTATTTTTAACTGAATTTTCTATGTTTGCTAATTTACAGTTTGTACAGATGCACTTCAATCTAGTATCCTTCATAATGTTGAACTGCTGATTATCACTAATCATCCGTCAAACATTTCCAGATTGTTTCATCAGATGTTTCAGATGTTTCATCAGATGTTCTCCAGTTTACTGGAGATCAGAATTTAAACCCACTGGATTCGGGGATACTCACACTTATAGATGTTTAAAAAAATAAAGACTTTGGTAAAACTTTTTTCCTGACACAAATATGTGATTCTTTAAATGGAGTTTTCAAGATAATGCCCAGGATTATTAATGAGATTCAGGATCTCATTAATATTTACAAATATATAAACGGTGGGTGTCAGGAGGTTGAGTCATTCCTTTTTCTATTGTATCTAGTGACAGGACAAGGGGTAATGGGATGAATCTGGAACACAAAAAGTTCCATTTAAACATAAGAAAAAACTATTCTACTGATTAGGTGAGGGAGCCCTGGCACAGGCTGCCCAGGGAGGGTGTGGAGGCTCCTCTGGAGGTTTTCAAAACCCACCTGGACGCTTTTCTGTGTGGCCTGATCTAGGTGGACTTGCTGTGGCAGGGGGGTTGGACTACATGATCTCTAAAGGTCCCTTCCAACTCCAACCATTCTATGATTATAAATTCAGGACACAATTTGATATTATACATTTCTGATGACTAGTTAGCTTCTGTACTTTCACTGAAGTGAAAGTTCATTTCCAAATCCTTAAGAAGACTATATAAACACACTTTTATTTTAATATTTCTCAGTTATTGCTTTGCACAATTCTTTCACATCCTCGTGGTGCATCTGAAATAGTGATGGAGGTATCAATCAGTCAGTAAAACCATAGTCAGACAATAAAACCACAAATCAAAGTTCTGTGTTCAAGTTTTGTGACAGAGCTTGTGCTGTTGCTGGCAAACAGTTCCTAAATCTGGTAATTAGTTGTGACAAGCTGCAAAATGCTTGATCTGAAAATAGACTCATTTGAGAACCAGAAAATAGCTAGGAACACATACAAAATACATATCATACCATCAACACCAACTGATGAAAAGTTACAGTTAACATTTTCTGAGGAAAGAAGAAAGAAATACTTACTACCGGAAGAACAAGAGTCCCAAAGGAATCTGAATAAAAAAAGAAGAAATATTGCACTGTCAGAAACTTTATAAAAACTTAACAAAATATCAAAATTATCAGGTTAATTAGAAAAGCAGTGCTCCTCTCCCATTCCTACACTGTCTGTAATACCCATTAGACAAGTGAATACCCTTGACGCAGCTGCTCTGGAGCTCAGGGTACATGGACCATCCAGCCAACCATATGCAATGCCTGCAGCTGGCTGGCCAACATGCACATGCTTATCAGCCAGATGATTGCTGCCAAGCACCACTTGGATGTGAAACTAAAAAATATACAGCCTGGAGCAACTGCTGCAATAGTCAGTATTGACACACTGTGTTTATACTTCATTCTGCACCTCATTCCCCACATTTATCCCTCCCAAGTCTTCTCAAGACTACAGTCAGTATCCATCAGGTTATGGGATTAGTGCTCATCTCCATAGACACATGAAGGAGCATGAAGGATAGCAGAGGAAGGAACCTCAATAACACTCAGCCCCATCCCAGCGGAGGACTGAGGCCATCACACATTCATTGTCACCAAGTGAGAATCAGCAAGAGCAGAACCACCCAGAAAAAAAAATGAAATATTGTGTTCCAATTAAGTGATGGTCTGAGAGTGCCAACAGTCCTATATGGGAGCTACCTGAACAAGGAAGGTATGGTTTGGCACTGCTTGAGAATGACTTCCCTCTCGTGTAAGACTGACCTAAGACCAAAGCATCTGTTTCTGCAAAGAAGTTGATTCTGCAGCTCCTTCATATGTAATAGAAACTCGAGATATTTTGTCTCAATCTCCTCTACAGTTTAGTAGGTGACTACTTTTGCAGTCATTTTAATCAAGGTTAACAACTTTTCCAGAAGGAACAAAAACCACTAAGACTTTAAATTACACCTTACTGGAGAAAGGCAAAATGGCAAAAGCTGTCTGAATCCTGGTCATTCCCTCTAGCACTAACCTCCTGCCTAGTGGATTCACTGCTACAAAACAAAGCCAGCAGCCGAGCAGTGTATGTATGCCGAGCCATTACCTCTACAATAACCTAAAGTTGCTGCTTCACTGGGCACTGGCTCTCACACTTTCGGCTTCTTCTATCAAATACCTCTACTCCACCCCTTCCTCCCTTATGTGGTTGATAGAAGACTTTCCAGAGCTGCAAAAGTCTGAACTCCAGCAATGCTACATCTCTGTTTAGTGGGGGCTGATGTCTATGCTCTCACCTCAACACTTTTTCCTTCACATTCACATAGACTGAAACACACTTACAATCCCCTACTCCAGTCATGTTATTGTTTTTCCATTGATTCTGCAGCTCAAATAAAGGCTGACATTTTCAAAACCATGCACAAGATTTACTCCTCTTAAGCAAATGAACACTCAGAATTAACCATTCTCACTGCACTACATCACCATGGGAGTAAGATGCATCTTAATGTATGTGTTAATAGTAAATGAATTAATAGTAAAATGTTTAATTAATACTAAGCTACATTAACTTACTATTTTAAGTACTTTAGATAATGTGGCCAGAAACATTTATAGAATCCAAGTAAATGTGCTGTTAAGCACCTGGGTATCACTGTGTCAAGGTGCTGTATGTGCCAGAGCTTTTATTTTCATTATGTATTTTAGAATAGAATAGAACAGAACACAATTATTTCAGTTGGAAGGGCCGACTATGACCCAACAGTGTGCCCAGGTAGCCAAGGCAGCCAGTGGCATCCTGGCCCATATCAGGTACAGCGTGAGCAGCAGGACCAGCAGCACCAAGTCCCCTTGTACTTGGCACTGATGAGGCCACATCTCAAGTACTGTGTCCAGTTCTGGGCCCTCCTCTAACAAGAAGGACATTGAGGTGCTGGAGCGTGTCCAGAGACAGGCAACAAAGATGGTAAAGGGTCTGGAAAACAGGTCTGATGAGGAGCAGCTGAGGGAACTGGAGATGTTTAGTCTGGAGAAGAGAAGGCTGAGAGGAGACGTGATCACTCTCTACAACTACCTGAAAGGGGAGTTGTAGTGAGGTGAGGGTAGATCTCTTCTTTCCAGTAATGAATGATAGAACGCAAGGAAAAGGGTTCGAGTTGTGCCTGGGGAGGTTTAGATTGGACATTAGGAAGAATTTTTTTAACCAAGAGAGTTGTTAAGCATTGGAAGGGGCTGCCCAGGGAGGTGGTGGTGGAGTCACTATCCCTGCAGATATTCAAAAGATGCACAGATGAGCATGAGCTTGGCAGTGTGAGGTTTGAACTTGATGAACTTAAAGGTCCTTCCCAACCTTAATGACACTATGATTCTACAAAATAAACATCTAGTCCAAATGCCTGACTACTTTAGGGCTGACCAAAAATTAAAGTATTTTATTAAGGGCATTATCCAAATGCCACTTAAACACTGACAGGTTTGAGGTATCAACCACCTCTCTAGAAAACCTGTTCCAGTGTTTAACTACCCTTTTCTGTAAATAAAAGCTTACAAATGTTCAGTCTAAATCTCTCCTGATGCAGCTTTGAACCACTTCCATTAGCCTTATCTCCGGATATCAGAGAGATGAGCATCTTCCTCCCAACTTCTCCTCCTCAAGAAGCTGTAGAGAGCAGTCAGGTGTTCCTTCAGACTCCTTTTCTCCAAACTAGATAAACCCAAAGTCCTCAGCCACTCCTCATAGGACATTCCTTCCAGTCTTCCACTAGCTTTGTTGCCCTCTTTTGGATGCGCCCAAGGACCTTCACATCCTTCTTAAATTGTGGGACGCAGAGATGCACACAGTGCTCAAGGTGAGGTACACCAACACTAAATCCAATGGGATAATCACTTCTCTTGATTATGTTGTATTTGATGCATCCCAGGATGCAGTTCATCCTCTTGCCACACTGCTAGGGCATACTGCTGACTTATATTGCCTCATATTTTCTTTTGCTGATTCCATTCAGTTAGGTGTTTTTGTATCTCCTAAAAAGCAATGGGTTTACACTTACCTTTTACTCATTTGTTTCACAGAATAAGAAAAAAAAAAAATATCCATCATGACCCTGGACATAAAAAGTGTTCCAAGGTGAAGTAAATACTTGACCTTTGAGCTCCAATAAACATTCATTTTAAAAGTCAAGAAGTACTTTCCTGTGACAGTGGCAAACTGAAGGAAGTCTCGATGGACTGAACACAGGTTGTCCTGGCTGTCGCCAGAGTGCTAAAGGAAAAATCTCATTCAGTGTGTACCAACTATTCAAATTATAACCTGTGTTAAACCAAATGACTCACATCCCACAAATGATGTTTGTGGGTAGTACAATTCAGTACTTCATTCTGGTATTCAAAACCTTATGGGGGATGGGTGGCATCAGGCACTAAGCAACACAGTTCTTTCCACAACATGTTTATGCTACCATTAAAGCCACCATTTTTTTTCCTATCATCCTTCTCTCCACTCGAAAAGCAGCCCATGCAGCCACTGACTCTGAGCAGTCCCATCAGTCTTTGAGGTTACTCAGACAGGAGTCTCAGGCAAAATATACACTTCTTTTCTAAGTAGCCAGAGTGGCAGGGAGCCCCTCACTTAGCCAAGTTTGCTTGGCACACACGACTACAGGACAATCATCAGCTACAGGAGAAGAATTACAGTCCTAAAGAATACCTGATTTGTAGGCAACGTAAACTGGACTCACTGATGTTTTCATTCCCAACACCTACCTAAACATCTCAATGCCCAAACAATCACACTGAGACATCATTTTAGATAAGTAAAACTTATGTCTTTCTAACTCGGGACAGACAGAGTTAATTAACTAGGAAGAATTTTGTTTTAAAAGGTTACGATGTTTCACAGGTAAAAGAGCCTGGATATAGGATAACCAGCAACAACAAAGATGGTAGAAAGCTACCTCCTGAAACTTCCCTCACTTTAATACTAAAAGCCTAGTCCTTCTCTAGTTCCCAGCCTTCAGGAATATGGGTGGTAAAGCTGGAGTTTGTACAACAACCCATGACCAGAAAAAAATCAAACCTTTGTCAGTGATGACAGTTTGTGATTAGCAAGGAACAGACACTTAGTTTTATTTACCACCTATGTCTGAATGGATAGGCACATGGTGAGTATTGCTACACTAGCTTAATCTATCCAATATAGCTAATTATAGCAACAGTTGTAGCAGTGGCTTCAGTAAATTGGGAGACACTAAGCTAATATCCACACCATACCCCACACTATGGAGTTTCTATTTCCATCTTTACCTACACCAATACAAACACACTAGTACACATGTACGATAAGGGCAGGATGCCGAAAGGGACTGCTACACCATCACCCTGCACAGCATCTAACTGCTTTCAAAGCAGCCTTTCACATAACAGGGCAGGTATCTTGCAGCTCTCTCATCAGGGCATTGTCCACTTGCCTCCACCTCTTTTGATAAAAAATAGCATGAAAAAAGGTAGAAATCTTAAGGTAGAAATAGTGGGTTTCTTTCATGTTACCAACCCTGGGAAACCTAACCTCAGTTCTGAACCAGAATCGTCCATGATGCAGAGGCAGAAGCAGTTGGGGAGGAAGGAGATTTAAATCACAATCACTTTTGCTTTGTGCAGCTCAGAAAGCACTGAACTTCTAAAGTGCTGTTAGGGAGCTACAGCCTCCTTATTTGCCTTGATAAAGCCCAGAGCGCAGTGTCATTCCCAGCCAGTGAAAATTATAAGAGGCTCTGGGGCATGAGGTAATCTTCCAATTCATGTCACTACGTAATTATTTTGCTAGGAACTGAGCAGACTAGGTGGATCCAAAACCCTTTGGCATTGCAGCAAATTTCCCTGTCGTGCAAGATCTTCCCATGTTCTCAGAGACTACCAAGCTGCAATCAATCACCTGGAGCTCTGCTCAGACACGCCTGAGGATGGCTTTGGATGTGCTCAAGCGAGAGCCACAGACAAAACATTTCCTTTATGCCATTGATGAATTGATGAAATTCCCCACATTTTTGTGTCCACTAATCACACAGCAATGTCAGGTTTATAAAGAGTTAACCACGGTCCAACTGCTAGCACTTGGCACTGCTCTGCTGGAAGCTGGACCAGCCTGCAGTGTATAACACTTCCACATGATTTACACGTCCACTGTCCCTAAAAAGGGCAGCAGTTGTCACCCTCCTTCAGCACAGTCCTGCAAGGGATCAATTCCGTTATTAAATACAGCTCCCAGTGATTACAGGTAACTTTAGACAGTAAAAGCAAGTTTAGAAAGGAGCCCAAAACAGCCCAAGCATTGCAGACCATAAAAATGCTTCCTCCTGACTCATCACGCCTGCTCTCCGCAGCAGCAGACTAACCAGCAACAGGCCATGAATGGAAAGAGCATAGAGAGAGCACAGGTCCTTGCTATAACAAGGGATTAAAGAAAACTCCCAGCTGGGAGCCATGCCCTAAGCTGCAGGGAGAGACAGGAAAAATTCAGTGGACTGTTCCAGACTCATCTTGAGGAAAATTAAAAAAACAAAACAAAACAATCAAACCCCTCATAGAATTCACACGATCCTTCAAAGAAAAAACATCCTTCCTCGTCACTTGCAAATCATTTCTCTGACAGAATTCCTGAAGCTTCTAATGCATTCATTCAATAAATACTGCATTGAGGAAATGCATGGAAACACTGTAGAAACAAGCACCACATTGTCCTGCCTTCCTTTTCCTCAGACTTTAGCATTCAGGACAGTCCAGCAGAAGAGGAATCAAAAGCATTTTGGTAGCGACATGTCACTAGTCTAGACAGCAGAGGGAAATGAAGTCATATTTTAAAATACCTTGCCACCATGGCATTATTTGGAGCTCTAATAGCCTTGTTATCAGCAAAGCAAATAGGAAAAAATTCTACAGAGGCAAATACATGCACAAAATCTTATATTCTTCCCATTGCATGGACTCGAACCCAAACCCAGAAATTTATGCTACCCTTTCTTGAGCTGGCACCACCAGCACTGAGACTAGATGTAAATGTTTCAACTTCCACTCCCCAAAAAGGACAGAGGTTCCAGAAAAATAACTGTATGGCTTGGCACAGGGAATTAGAGCCTGTGCCAATATAACTCGGTACAGCAGCACTTCAGCCTCTAATTTACACAAACTCAGATCTTGACTCTATATTTTAGTTCAGGTGGCAGATATCACGTACAAACAGACTTTCTCACTTAATCTTTTCTACCTATGTCCTCATTCCTTCTTAGTCCTGTGTGAGAATGGAAAAATATAACTGAAATGATGCCACGTCTTTCTTCTGGCAGCTGTGCTCACGTATCCATGCTTAGGAAATGTTTACAGAAAAGCTTTTTTTTTTTTTAAGTGATAAGTGAAATTTTTTTCTACTGTGAAGTCTATTGCAAAAGCTCACATCAGAGGAATATAAAGTGCTGTTCTTCTATGTTCTTCCAGATGTTTCTTCCTATCCAAAATATATACTATTTTTGTGTTTTCAACATAAAAAAAAATTAAAAAAAGAAACATAAATACCAAGGCCCAAACTGTCCAGGGAGGGGAAAATCTTTTTTTCCCCTCATAAAAAAAGCCTGCAAATCAAGTTCATCGTTTTCTTTAAATGTGTTGTAGTCCTCATCTACTATCCTAAAATTAGCACCCAAACTATCACTGGTTAGTTACCCAAGGAGCCCAAAATACATATTGTGAGCCACTGTTGTTAAGTTATGGCTAAATTTAGGGCAGATGAGAGAGGTGGGGCAATACAGCACTCAAATGCATGCAGCAGGGATTGATAGTGGACAACAGCACACATGCTGATAGCCAAAGCCAAATGAAGCCAACAGGCCTGTAGCACAGGGGTACAGACTTGCTTCATGAAGCCTCCTACACCCTGTCTGCCTGCCTGCACTGCATACGCTTCCCTCCACAGATACTCATTATCCTTCTCCCTGCTTCCACTGCCCCATATTCTTTTCAGTCCTTTTTGCAATTTCGGAGGCTAAAAGCACTCGGAAATTTTTAAAAGGAGAGCAGAACTGGCTATGGAGAAAGGTAAAATGAGATTGGAGGAATAATCTGAACTAGGCTAGAATTTATAACCTGAGGGTTCAGTCAAGAGACAGGACACTGCAGCTCTAGAGGCGAGGAGAAAGGTGACATGCACAGATGTTTTTAAAGCCACATTTTAACCAAGCTCTACAGTCACCAGCAAGTTCTAGCTTCGTTGTGCAATGCAGAGTGTAGTGATACTTTCCTGACAACAAGGAAAATTCATTACATAAAAAAACTTCTCCAGCTAAATCCAAAGGTTCTTCCCCAATCTGCTCTTATGATCACAACAGTGGAAACACAACCATGGAAAGCCCAACCAGGAACGCTTGTGGTCAAAAGAGAATAATTACTGATTTACCAGAAGGCATGAAGAGAAGAGGTGCTGACATTCTCCTCTGCCTTCTCACCATGGCACTCCCCATGTCTTTCTACTTCAAATGGCAAAGAAGCTGTAGTACCTTCCTGCTTGTCCTTTTTATCGGTTCAGCTCCTCTTTGATCAGCACTTAAAAATCCACCACGTCTGAGGAAAACCACTGTTTCTTTTTAGACCATCATTCAGACATTTAATTCTCTACTCAGTCCTCTAAAGTAAGACAACAAACTCTAGGGCTTATACTATTATTACCACTTTTATCTGTGTGGTTGGGGAGCAGCCAGTTGCAAGAATATACTCTGTGGTTTATCTGAGATGCTGCATGCTGGGTAGGAAAACAAAACATCTACACATTTCTAAAACTAAATCATCCCTTTAATCAGAAACCTTCTAACAGCTATCCAGCAGCTACCATCCCAGACACTTAAACACAAATACAGCTTCTTTTGAACTTTTTTCCCAACTTTTTGTCACAAAGATGACATTATCACTGCCTACTACACCCAAACAACTACATTCATGGGATTTATAAATTTACAGCTGTTAGTAAGATGAGCTTTGAGTGCTACAGAGAAAACTTTCTTGATGTCAACACAGAACGACCTCAGACTTAAGCCCTTTTAAACAACTACGTGGGAAATTAATTTAATTCACTTTGTTTTCCCTTGGTGACTATATACACACAAACTCACCGCCATTTGCACATCCTGCTTTCAAGGCACTACTGGCCATCATTATTATCCATTCTGATGTCCATGAAATAAACACAGGCAAGTCACTATTACTGCAATTTAAAGCATATGTAGTTTTTACCCCAACTCGAAACATGGGAAAAACATACTAGGACATAGTGTGGCTAAGCCTGTCTACACCAGAGGTTTGGTGGTATTAATACCACCACCATCAAATCAATTTCTGCAACTAAAACAAAATTCCAAAGTCAAGCCTCCTCTCAAACTCATTCACTGCAAATAAAACATTCAGGAACTATTTAAAGTTTCATCTTAGAGGGAATGAAAGAAGAAAATGTTTTTTCATATTCTTTTTCTTCTATTTTCTGGAATGCATTCAGAGTCAAAATACAACATTTTTGAGATCATAAAATTATTCAGATATATAAAAATATTTCCTGAGACTTCCTTCATCAGTAAATAAAAGCAATATAAATCCCTAACCATACAAAGTAAGCACCTGAACCTCCCAGCTGCACCTCTAGGGAGCTGAAGAAGTGGGGAAGAAGGGGTCTGTCACTCTGGCCACATTTTCTACACACATACTGATTCGGACTGTGGTGAATTTAGGTGAATCAGCATCATCTCCTGCTGTTCAGCCTCTGCATATAGGATCTCAACTCTGACTTCACAAACAGGGATAGCAGAGTATGGGAAGCAGCAACATTGACAATGCACCTTCTTAAGTGTGTTATGGAAGGAGAAGTCATCTGTGTATGCCTGGAGACTATGAATTTTTCAACTGCTTTCCACCTCTGTAGGTCCTCCTCTAAGACTCAGCACTTTATCTTGGATCTCTTCCTAATTAGGCACCACTAAGGACATTACCCTAGACCTGTCTGGAGATCTACTGTTATTTCTCATTCCTTTCTCTTTAAAGCTACCATTTAGGTATCTGAAGGGTAATAGCCAGGTGCTTAGCACACTTCAACTGACACTTCATCCAAATTCCTCCCATCTCTCCTCAAATACTTTCCAGAATGCAGAAGAGACTCTCAGGTCAAACCAACAGTCTGTTTAGCCCAAGGTCCCATCTCCAGCAATGGTCAAGGATTGACATCTGAACAGAGTAAAAACAGAAAAAGTGACCCTTACTTGGGTATTCTCCCATCTATGCAGTCTGAGGCCTGGGGCTTGAAAAGCCAAAAGTGGTGTCTTTATCCTGGACCAGACCTTGATGGAATTTTGCCTCATGAATTTGTGCAATCACATTTTCCATCTATAACACCTGGGACATGGAGTTTCACGATTTCTTTTGATCTCACCTGAAGGCCCACCTTCTTCAGTTTGGTTTGAATTTGTCTTCTGAGAGATCTCCCCATCTTCCCCTCTGTGCTTCCTGGAATTTCTCCAGTTGGGTCACAGCTCCATGAGGACTGCTCTGCATCAGGCACAGCATTCCCCTAGATGCCTAATTAGAGCTGTGAAGATTAGTAGAATGCTTTCTCATAGTTCACAGAAAAGATTTCTGTATACACATTCAAGTCCAGCGTTTGCCTTCTTTTTTGAGCAACACTATTACTTACAAGCTTTCACCTTTTGGTACCTTTAAACCATTGCCCATCCCCACATGCATCCCCTTTTCTGCCGGACTGCTGCTCACCTTGCTTCCCATCCAGTAAACGCATACACTTTTAGTCCTCAACAGCAGCACAACTATGCAGTTGCTCTAGTAAATCACACTCCAGTTTTTTCCCCTAATAATTTCCCATATAGCTAAAGTGAGTTCAAAATCTACTCCTTCTTCCCAGCACCCTTGCCAACCCCTCGTTAATCTAATAAACATTCTCCCTTTTTTATTCATGTCAGTCATACTGAACAGTTTCAGGGCAACCCACTTCCAGTTTGAAGGTGAACCACTTAGGCCTACTTTATGGATATTATTTTCCATTCAGCTACAGATGCATTTAGTAAGAGTTCCATGTTGTCCCCACTTCCCCAGCTGGCTTCTCAGAGTGACACTCCAGACTATCAAAATCTTACTAAAGTCAAAATATAATAATATCCTGCTTTTTCTCCACCTACAACCCTGCCGTTCCACAGTGGAACACATTTTATCCTCAAGTTTTCGATCTTCCAGAACATCTTCTCTTCATTCAAGCTCTCAATACTTCACTAGCAGTTTTAAAATTATGTCCATCAATTCCTTTCATATTCTATGGGTAATTTTATCAGGCCTAAACAGCTACTTTATTAAAAGTACTCTATAACTTCTTCCTCCTCTTTCTTGCTTTAATTCCTAACCCTTTTTCATAGCAGTTAGTTGACCCTCTAAGTGAAGACTGAACACTTACTGCCTCTCAGCATCTCCGACCAATGCTCTTCTCATCACAGTGAGTGGCAAGCCACATCTTTTGCTAGTTTTCTACTATCAATATCACATTTTTTTAAATCTTTATTACTCTATGTTCTTTCCTACTCATGGTTTGGCCTTTATGGTTTGGTCCTTTCTTGTCCTTACTACCTTTAAGCTCAACCTTTGCAATCAAATCTCATTTTCAGTTTATACACACAGTTATCTTTTTTTCTGTTGTTTTTTAGCTGTGATCAGTTATATTACTTCTTACCCTTCAGCTATGTTAGGGTAATGTGTACTTAACCATTTAGTATTAATCTCTCAAGAGTTTTCTCCCTTTGCTTCCCTTCCTTCTTGTCTCTGATATCACCTTCCTTCCCAATTTTTTATTTATTGGCATCACTTTCCCTGCCCCCCCTCCCCAAATTCACAGCCTTTATTTTGTTTTTTTTCTTTGTCTCTTTCCTTCCTTTCCTAAATGCTGTAAAGTTCACAGTAGCAACTAGGAACTCCACATTGACACATGGAATATTCTCTCCTCTCTAAGAGCTGTCCCACTGACACAATTTCTGCTACAAGTGAATTATTCCACCCTTTCCTGAGGCACTGTGAAAGAGCCTGTAGTGCTTCATCTTCCACACTCCCCCTGGCTTGATACTGGTGAAGAACATGGTGACTAGAGTGACGTCTCCTATGAACACATAAGACTTGAGCCACAGAAGGACTCTTTCTCTCAAATCTCAAACAGCATCCTATCTATAAGATGAAGTTCAAGTACTGGATGGGATGAATACTTCCATTTCTCTGCAATCTACTTAACAGGCCTGTTAGCACAATGGATTCAACAACAAACACAGAAACCTGGGTTTTTTTGTTACATGTCATACAAAAGTCAGTAAGAGTATACTCCCTTCTCTACTAGCTCCCTTGTCTCCAGATCCAGACCCAACACTCCCTCAAAACTTTTCCTTCATTCTGATTTTGCACAGATTATCTGAATGTGCTGACTACTTGCCAACTTATTTTTCATGAGGCACTGCTACACATACATTTGGAGGTGGAGGTTATGGACACAACATCAAGGGACTCCTGCTCTCTTGCTCATTGGCTTTTATGGCATTAATGCAGAATGAGGCAGAAAAGAGCTGTCCTACTAAACTGCCATCAAAATCCCTTACCTCTTTGGTATAGATTTTGTGAGTCTGATGTTTTATTCTGAAATAAGGTACAGATGCAACTCGAGGTTAACAAAAGGCACTGGTGTACTTAGGCCATTCATTCCCGTTTAGCTGTTACTTTACAACTTACTTCTAGCGTTTTTCACTGTTTCACATACTAATGTGATCAGAACCATATTATTAAGTATGCAAAATATGCCTTCTGGTAAAAGCATATTTTCCATTGTCTGTATGGGTGATCGCTACATGTCTGAGCTTGACAGACATTCTCACAAACTCTATCATGTTTCGTAAATCCTAGCTGAGTATTTACCATACTGTAGCTCAGTATCCTCTGTTAAACAAGTAGTTTTACTCTTCTCTGTAAGTACAGAAAAGCAGTGTCAATTAATTAACACATACAATTAATTTACAGAGAACTCAAACTACACAAGCTATTGTAAACAAGATTCTTCAGTTTATAAAACAGTTCTCACTTACTTTGCCTTAAATACATTATGTCGTACTTTAAATACCAGCAACTATAATTTAAATCTTAAGAATTAAAAATGTTCACGCAGTCATTTAAATGACACTTCATTACACATGAAAGCTTTTCTTGAAACTAGTTTGTTTTTTCACCTTACATGGTATTTACTCATTCCAAATCATTCTAGCACCAACAAGACAAACAGACTTTTCAGAAGCTCTCACAATTAAGGTATAAGGTTTCTCACACACTAACACACACTGCAATGTCTGGGCAGCAAACCCTGTAAGACTGCACTTCTTGCCAATTAAAACTACATCTTTATTGATCAAGGACTGGATAATTATGCATGGCAAGAGTCATCCTTCACAGTAATCACTGAAAATCAAGCTATTCATGCATAAAATGCAATGTGCTGTTGTTCCCATATTTTTGTGTGTGTGTTTTTGACCCAGAAAGCCAACAGCTCAAATTGCACATAAGCCATTGTTATCTTTTGCAGTCATTTCCAATCAGGGTGAGGATTTCTCTGATGTTACATCTCCATAGGAAACGTGTCAAGCCTTGATACAGTGCACAGAAACAGCTTTAGTTAGTGCTTTGTATTTTTCTGGAGTCTGCTGCAGACAATGGAAACCTATTGTCTCTTTGACCTCTTTTTTTTTTGGCTGTGTTTTTCCACACAGTTTACCTGCAGCAGCAATATCCTGCTTGCAGACATCTATTTGGTCTGTTTGCACCACATTTAATCTAACTAACTTAATTTCTGTACCAAAACATCGGTTTTAAACAATCTCCCTCCCTTGCTACAGTACATTCAGATTCTAAAACAACAAGCAAAGCTCAAAGTATCAGCACTTCTTTAAATCTGTGTGCATTCACACTTGCTCCCTTGCTCCAAAGAATACAAAGTAGCAACTTATTAACATTTTTTCATGTTTGTTATATGAAAAGCATGATAAAGAGGTAAAACAACCTCCACTGCTAATGCGTTTCTTTAATGGACAATTTCCCAGTAATCACTCTGATCTGATACCAAAATTCCAGCAGAGGGCAAGCACTTTGTTTCTTATACAAAGCAAGAGGTATACTATATAAACAAAAAATAACCATGCCTCTAATTCAACAAGATCCTTTTATAGAGCTAACTCAGATATTCAGACCAGCACATGTAGCACACTGAGCTGCTGCTAGAGAACCAGAGCGCATCCCTTACTTCAAGCAACTGTAGATGCACTTTGCCAGACAGGTATGTAATAGCTCTTATGCTTAGGCACCCAGCTGAATTCAGCCTGCAGTAGATTAAACAGCACTGAAAAATTATGCCCTCAGTCTGTTCTCTGTCCCTGGCATCCAGCTCTACCCATCTCAGTTCCATCGGCACAAATGTTTGCACACTGAACCAACACATAAATGAAATTAAAACTTTGTTAGTCAGATCAGCTTCTCAAAGCAGTTAATCCTCTGCTTTTGCTGTTACCATGTAAGGAAAAATACAGAGCATAATTGAGCCAATTTAGGCAAGAGTACCACTGAATTTGCAGCCTAACTAAGGCAGATCAGTTCCAGCTTTCTGGATATTCAGCACAGTCAACAACTTCAGCTACACCCTGCCTCCCTTAATACTATTTTGCATAGACACACAGCAATAAAAGTCTTCAAACTCATGTGCACTGCAGGAACAGTAATACCACTGTATTTGCCACTCTGAGTAATCTCATGGGCCCAAGTGACAGATAAAGCAACATTTTCCAGGCACTAATATATGCAGCAGTGATGTCATTTAAAGAAGGTTTTGTGTGCCCAGAGGTATGTTTGGAGTTTTTTCCTCAACTGCAACAATTGGCCTAATAAAACCTCCTCAGTCTTCCTTCAGTCACATTCCTAGACTAACATAGCTACAATATTGCTACATATTTTCTTCAGGTTGTTTTGTTCCTCAGTGAAGAATTTAAAGCTTTAGAATCTTATTCTGACAAACTGCTTTCTCTCTGAGTAACACTATTCACTCAATTGTCTGCTCATGTATCCTTAGGATAAATGCCTTCAACACTACGTTCTCTGTTAAAAGGCAGTTCCCCTGCACCTGGCCCATAACAGTTTTGCTTACATATTTGTTCACAGAGAACAAACGACTAAAAAATCAGGTATCTTGACTTTACAGAATGCATGGACATGTACTAAATTTAAGATTTTTGCAAGAGGAAATACACTATATGCTCAGCATCTTTTTTTCCCCATTTATAAAATTTAAAAGCATTAAAAAAAATCAAATATGTATTTAAAATATAGTAAAAGTATTTTAAAATAACAATAAATCCATAAACTACAGGTAATGCACTACAGCATTTCTCCTTTTTCCTCACTGTATCCCATCTGATACAGTGTCATAGCTATTCCCAATCACCCACTCGTCCCCTCTGACTTCAGCAATGCCCAGTGTCAAACACAGTTCTATGTGCTTTGCAGAGCAGGTACATCCACACTCTTTCACATGCCTGGAATTAGCTGCTTGCCTGATTTTTAATACTGAAAAAGACAACAACAAACAAGTTGAAACTTATGCAAGGCTCACTGAACTTGATGTTAAGCAGAATGGAAGCAGTATAGTTAGAGGAAGAAAAGGATGAGTGTTTCTTTCAGAAATAATAAATCAATTAGTTTGGGATTTTTTTTAAAACTTTGATTTTGTATCAAAATACTTCCAAGAATGGCTTGAAGAGGAACTATGAACTTAAGAAGGCAAGCTGACTACTAACAGTATAATAAATATGCCAAAGTTATTTTCTCCACAGAACAAGAATATTCCTTTATCCACTCTTGAATCCTCCACTAAAGCTAGTCATATAGGCTTGGTCTGTACTTCTGAATAAGCAAAACTTACATATGGCACATAGTGTGTTATGAAGATTGAAGGTTAAGGACCATAGGCATGACAGCCAGTCTGTTTTACTCACATGCAGATATTAGGTGCTAGCGAATTTCTTCTCCTAAAGTAACTGCCTTGGGCATACATCACAACTATTAAGTGTTAGATTTGGGCACTAAGACATCAGGTGTATAAATTGGATTTAAATCCGGAATGAACACTTAGATATTTTTTCAGTTAGCCCTAGCACTACAGGAAATATGCCTCAAGTTTATGCTTTTAAACAGGCTGCTGGAGCACGTACAGCTGATAACAACATAAAATTAGACTTGGATAAACAATACCCAAGCTGAAATAAAATCTGATGCATAGGTCTAAGAAACTTTTTGGGAATATCTGAAATAGGAAGAAGAGTTTTGATGAGATGTACTTCTCTGTGTCCTGTGGCCATGAATTTTTTGATACGGTCAAACACACTCCATCATATTCAAAGTGTCAGTCTTCTCTACAGGTTGTGAAGAGAGGTGGATTTTCATGAAGGCTTTGAAATGAAGGTGTGATGCTTGCAATTATGGCATTTATATTAACAATCAGATATTAATATAAAAATTATCTGACACCAACAAGAAGAAAGTACATTATAGCAAAGGAGATTTCTGTAGGACCTCATACTGTCCTCAGACTCTACTTTTGACAAGTAAAAAGCTAGAGTTTAGGTGTCATTTATGTTGCCTCATCTTAAAAGCAGTTTGAAAGCTGGATTATGCAGACAAAATATTTTCTTTTGTATGAGGGCAAATCTCAAATAGGACACCTCTATGCCTTTGTTCCCAGACAGTCTTTATTAAAACAAAGCAATGACCAGGATACCTCTGTTCTCCAGCTACTCAGAACTGCCACCACGTCTTCTACTGCTGCCCAGGGGACATACATTCAGCCTGCTCTAATCTAAGATCCTTAAAGATTTCTTGGTTCTGCAAGCCCACAGAGCTTCAAAGTAACGGTGTCTGACATGGTCATCTCCACTTTCCCATTGTCCTCGGGTCCTCCTTTTCTTAGGACATGAGGAGAAGCCGCCAGCTCCAGGTGCCGTACCACCTTGTTCATTCCACATTTACCACTATCTGACTTGCTTTCACCTTGCATCTTAACAACAAGTGTACCTCTTCCCCTGTTTCTTCAGTGCCCCCACTATATTGTAGCAGAGTACTTGCTGGCTCCTCAGAAACTTCACATCCATCATAATTGGTTACTATCTGATTATTTTTAGAGTTTACAGTGAGTTAGCACACCCATGCAACCACTCCTATCCAGCTTAGTCGCCTACCTGCATGCAGAGTCAGCAGTAGAGTTTTCCCCTAAGTGACTCTTACTTGCTAAAATAAAGTTCCTATTTTAGTACTGTTTGGAAGCTAGGATATTTTGGGAGCAAGTAAAGTATCTGTGGGAGAAAGCAAATGCAAATCCTACCAGGACGATGCCATTCTCTTACCTTTCTCAAAGACCATTTCCCTGCTCAAGATGGTCTTGTTATCTCTGATCACTTCTCCCCTCACGATGACCTGTGCTGGGCTCTCTGGCAGCAGGGCTACCCCAACAGTTACGTTTGCTCCAGGTCTGATGTTCCAGGGAACTGCCACAAGGAACGTAGGTCTGGCAAATCCAAATGGGCAGAGGGAGAAAAGGCAAGGAGTAAGTACAGCCCCCCCAAAAAAGTAACAGTGTCCACACAGTAACGTAAGGCGCGTGTTGGCGAAGCTCTCCTGTCGCGCTCCGCTGCGGAGGCGGGAGGTGATGCTCACTTTCCAGGCGCTACCCCGAGCGCAGGCAGGGTTCGCAGGACGGGACAGGGGGCCGGGCGGGAGCCGGGCAGCCCCGACGAAGCGGTCGGCAGCCCGGGGAAAACAGCTCGTTGCCCCGCGCAGCCCCCGACGCGAGAGGGAGAGAGAGAGAGGGAGGGAGAGCAGACGCTGCGCCCCACGCACCCGGCCGGCCGCCCGTCCCCAGCCCCCCCGGCCACACGTACCCGGCCGCCGCGGAGCCGCAGAGGAGGAAAAGGAGGGAGAGGAGAGCGCTGAGAGCGCGGTGCGCTCGCGCCATGGCGCTCCGTGCGCGCAGCCCCGCAGCCCGCTGGCTCCGCCGCTATGCGCAGGGCCGGGACCGGGGCCGGGCGGGACGCTCCTGGGCGGGCGGGGGAGGGACGGGAGAGGCCGGCGCTGCCCCCGCGCCAGGCAAGCTCCGCTGGCAGAGCCGTGTCGGCACCCGCAAGGCGGTCCCGGGGCAAGCAGCGAGGTGCACGCACGTTACTATCCGCGGGTGCGTGTCTGCACCCCGCAGCCCTCGCACTCCACGTCTTCCGGCAGATGCAGCTGGGGAGCGGGTGATACTCTGGGGCCAACACAACATAGAATGGCAGGGTCGGAAGAGACCTTTAGAGATCATCTAGTCCAACCCCCCTGCAGAAGCAGGTTCACCTAGATCAGGTCACACAGCAATGTGTCCAGGCGGGTCTTGAAGACCTCCAAGGAAGGAGCCTCCACACCCTCCCTGGGCAGCCTGTGCCAGGGCTCCCTCACCTCAACAGTGAAATAGGTTTTTTCTTGTGTTTAAATGGAACTTTCTGTGTTCCAGCTTCATCCCATTACCCCTTGTCCTGTTGCCAGATACCATCAAAAAAAGAGATGTCCCAACCTCCTGACACCCACCATTTAGATACTCGTAAATATTAATAAGATCCCCCCCTCAGTCTCATCCTGCAAAATATGTGCCAAGAGAGGTGTTTTCTGCCTGTAGCATCGAACAGAGTGGCAGTGTGTTGTTGGGAACTGCGCTTTTGTCAATCAGGCTTTGAACTGGAGAGACTCAGAGTCTTGGAGAGCCGCTGAGGTGCGCTGGCATGAGGCTTCGTCTCGGGGGCAAGTCGGGAACCATCCTGGGTTTCCACAGGGTGAACAATGCTGGCAGAAATTCAAGCAGCCTCATAACTACTTAAATGTGAACCGGTTGGTAACGTAGCTATAGCTGGACTGTCCTCTGTGCCCAATCTGCAAAATAAAGTCATATCATATGCCTCTTAACCCACATTTGTAGTCCAAAAAGTGCACCTTGGGTGAGATTCTGCTTCTAAAGCCTGTTCATTGTAACCATGTAGGCCAGGCACAACTAATGATGTTTTGATTCTTTCATCCCTGCACAAGTTTAAGCCATTTAGAAATTCCACCCAGTTCTTGAAATCTGCCTCCTCAGAAGTGCTGGGCTGGCATCCTCTGTATTGTGTTACATACACAAAATATAGTCAGTTATAGCTCTGAATAGAAGCATCATGTTTTGTTCCTATAAAAATCAGGCATTAACAGCAAATGTACATAAACACTTAGTTTAACAGTATCCCAGGCAGTCATGCAGTCTTTTCATGTCTTTTATGTTTACATTTGTATGTTTTCATGCCTCTGCTGACTCTTGACCAGTCTTTGTAGTGGCAGGAGAGGGGGCACCACCTTTGTAGACTAGGGAAGACGTGCTATCACAGCAACTGATGTGGAAGGTATGTTGCTGTTGTTAATTGTAATCCCTTAACTTGTTGCTTGAGAGTAATACACAGGGAAGTTGAACAGTCGCTGGCACTCCTTGTCTTGGAGATGGTGGGAAAAAGCGCTTACAAGTAGTGCTGCATCCCAAGCACCCCTGTCTCAGATGGTAAGCTACTCACAGTACACATTTCTCCAGTCTCTGTCACCGAGCCCAACTGGCACTCCACCATACCTGTCAATGCTAATTAGCTCGCTCAATCTCTAAAACAGGGTGGCCACATCCAAACTTTCTATTGCATATGGTCCATGCTAACCCCCAAATCACACCATGAGTTATTCAAGAGAGCACTTGCTGGCCAGGCCAAAACCATGCCAAGGTCAACTTGAAGGCAGGGACAATCAAGTTCCAGTCCCAAGCACATTTGCTGGCACTGTGTAATTCATTAGCATGGACGTAGGCCAAAAGTTCATTAAAGTGCTTGCAAACGTCACAGATTTTGCCTAGTTGTGCAGCAGTATTGTAGATTCCCATTTTCCCTTCTTTTTCCTAAGGACTTGTTATTTAAAGATATTTTGGTTTACATATTTGGTCTCTTCTTCTACAAAAATACCAATAAAGTAATCCTACAGCAGGAAGAGAATAAATGGATTATTAATATTAGGATTTCATCTGCCCTGAATAGATTTATCAATGACAATAAAGTAATAAACAGAAATTAAGTTTTAGATGCCATTCCATAACAACATGCAAGCTCCATTTCTTACAAGTATATCCATGTACTTGGACATAGGTTAAATTAATGGAGGACAATCCTACTACTTGGAGGTCTCTGAAGCTCTGAGACCTTTTTAACACACACTATTCATTCTCTTCTTAGTCCAACGTGATGTTTCCTCTGCCTTGTCAAGAGATGCTTAAAGGTCCTTTTCATAATTTAATTTCCAAACAGGAAATGCTCTAGATACGTGTTGACGGTTTTTATGGTTTTAAACATACCATTTAGGAATCAAGAGTGATACGTAAGGATTCACTAAGTTCCCAGTTAGCTGAAAACATAAACACATAATTGCCCACTTAAAACATAACTTTAAGTCACACCTTAGAAGCATCTAAACAAGATCTTGATTTTTAAAAGTGCTCTGCAGCTGCTAATTTTCATGTGTAACATAAGTTGTGATTTCCCTGAAACATCACTTGAACTCCTACATTCTTTTACAAGATGTAGTCCTTCTTTGGTGCCCAAGCAACACTAAATGCACTTAAGAGAAAGTAGTTATACTGTGTGATGGTTCTCAGGAGAAAGGCAGCCTCCTCTTCCATTCTCCACTCAGCACCTCCCAGCTCTGCAGTCCTCAGCTCTCCCAGCCCTGCTCTGCAGCCTGTGCCATACAGCTTTTTCTGGAGAGATGTTTACTTCTAACGCAGCTCATTTCAGTGACCCTATTTGCAATACAGCCCCACAAGTGATTATCAGCACAAAGTGTAGATAGGGAACTGTGGAACATGGGTAGCTATGAGGTAAAACAACTGATAAGTCAACAACTGACAAGCCAACTTCCGCTCTATAGCCACTGTATGCTATAACTACACCATATATCTCAAGCCTCTATACACAGAGAATAAAGAAGAGACAGGAGTAGAGCAGAGGGCTATCAAGATAATTAGAGGACAGGAACATCTCTCCTATGAGGAGAGGCTAAGAGACCTGGGGCTATTTAGTCTGGAGAAGAGAAGACTGAGAGGGGACCTTATCAATCCTTAAAAACCTAAAGGGTGGGTGCTCAGAGGATGGAGCCAGTCTTGTGATAGGACAAGGGGAAACAGAACACAGGGAGTTCCATTTGAACATAAGGAGAAACTTCTTTCCTGTTCAGGTGAGGGAGCTCTGGCACAGGCTGCCCACGGAGGGTGTGGAGTCTCCTCCTCTGGAAGTTTTCAAAACCCGCCTGAACACATCCCTGTGTGACCTGATCTAGGCGGGCCTGCTTGAGCAGGGAGGTTGGACTAGATGATCTCTAGAGGTCTCTTCCAACCCTACCATTCTGTGATTCTGTAACTGGAAAATAGGAATAGTTATAGAGAACTGGGCTAAGCTGATCTCCTATTCATGCTCACTAAGAAAATCTTTGTTCTGTTGGACTTGTGTTTCAGGTAAGCACAATTTATCATGCAACCTTACTGATTACAAGACTGTTACGTTCCTCCGTGCTCTGTTGATCAATTCCATTATGGTTGTCTGCACTAGAATTTCATCATGCGGCTACATGTCACTGTTTAGTTTGATCTAGGTCAGACTGGTAACTCAAAGAAAACCAAGGAGCACTTCAGTTTCTGCTAAATTTAAATTTAAATTTGGTCAAATTTAAACATGGATTGCCTAGTTATAGGGCACCAGCTAAAAAATAACTGTCCATCCAGAACAGGCAGATGAAATGGATTGCATTAGTCCTATTAAACTGCTCAGAGGTCTTAACTAAACAAAAAAAAAAAAAAATCACTTACTTTTCAAGACCAGAGAAACAACCATTGGCAGTGTCTCAGGCTTACGTAGGTTTTAAATGCTGTGGTAAACAACTGAGAGACTAAATTGTGCACAAAACTGGAAGCAGGGGACTGCACAGCAACTTACTGATACCACTCTGCCAGGAAAATTTGTTTTGGACCTGACTTCTGCATACTAAGAATAATTTTGAAAGACTATAACCTAGCATGAAAGGAGTTAATAACCTTAAAGTGCTCTCAGGCCCTGAAGTGGATACTCTGGAGACACAATTTGGGAGGTAAAACAGGTTGTTGTTGTTGTGTTCAGCATGCCAACCAGGGAAGCCAGATGAAAAATCCCTCTGTGTTCAATTTTTATTTTTTAGAGTTAAGCAAGCATTACCATACTAAAGTTTTACACCTTTCTGTAATATGTCACCATAATGAAAATTCCACTTTTACCCCTTTAACTGCTCCCCAGGAAGCTAGTTTTGCTAATCCTTTGTGATCAAACAAAGAAAACCTTTAAAGGCTGCAAAAGTCATCTACAGCACTGGCTACAGTCTCAGGCACCTAACAGCTATACTGTTGTCTGTTCCTGCCCATTTCCAATTATTTAAGTCTAGACAGTATCAGCTGAAACCACACCTTTGAGTGGCAGCCTGAGTATGCTTTAAATAAAAATCTATATAAGTAATTACAGAAAACCGTAATGGTTCTTTAACAAGTCTGGAAAACAATTTCTGTCTTGATAAATAAGAGCATCTAGCAAGCTGCACTAAATGCATGAAGATTGGAAATACACACAATACACAGCAAGGTCTGCTTTTCTCTAATGTCATATGTAGGAATCAATACTGTTTGGTAAATGTAAAAACCTAAGCACTACCGTACTTACAATCTCCAACAAAAGTTACAACAGTGAGGACCTGAACAGTCAATGCCCTGTCCTGCTTTTAGCATTAGACTGTGAATTTGGTTGGTCAGCCATTCGGCTGGATTCAGCAGGCATTCAACCAGAATGTGGTGCAAACAAAGCGTGTTTCCATGAAATGAGATGAATTCAGAGAAATCTGTAGAGCTATATTATGTGGAAATTTGAACTAGAAGATCAGCACAGTCTATTACAGTGTAATATTCTGTCTTTTCAAAAGCTTAGCTAGTTGCCTTATGCATCACTGAACTCAAGGCCTGCAATACAGCTCGTTTAGGGAATGGATAAATCTTTTAATTAATCTCAACAGGCTTTGGATGAGGTCCTAGCAGAAACTGTGATTCAGTAGCTCATGGATCTAAGAAGGAAACGAAACTTTGTTTTATCACTCACAGTGAGTGGACAAGAATTGTAGAAAATACTAAAAAAAGAAGTAGGTGGTTGATCTTTCAAGGTCTCTTCCAGCCCTTGAGATTCTGTGTGTGTGTGTGTGTGTGTGTGTGTGTGTGTGTGTAAGATCATTCCGTGGTGGCAGGAGGTCACAGTCTTTGCTTGGATGTAACCCTGAAGAATATGCATCTGCTGGAAAGTCCTGACAGGAGCATAGGATCTAAATCTCTCCTAGAAGTGCTCAATAATGCATTTGATGATGGTTCTGATGATGGAATGCGTCAAAAGATTTTACACTACACTGACAAAGGGTGTGCCACACAATGAAACTTGTCCTGAGGTATCAGGGTGGAGTTTTATGAAAATCTGGTCTGCACTGCAATTAATATCTTTTTTTTCTGAGTACTTGAAGAATTTCTCTTGATAAATAATGTTTTCAAAATCCGCCTGGACATGTTCCTGTGCAACTTGATTGAGGTTACCATATTTTAGCAGGAGGCTGGACTGGATGATCTCTAGAGGTCCCTTCCAACCCCTACCATTCTGTGATTCTGTGTCCTCATTGAGTATTCAATGAATCTAATCTAAAGAGAGACATTAATTCTGACAAGCTTTGGGTCAGAGCCCATTTGAAAGTATCAGATTTTGGTTCTGTTTGTTCAAAGGCTGGCATAAGAACAAACAAGCAATGTCCAAATAGGAGAACAACTGCTTCTTTGTTAGTATAGCATAGGAAGAGCTTATTATCTTGGGATGATATATGCTTATATTTTTATTTTTTAATTATT
>WBNH01010048.1:0-12558 GCA_013401255.1 Urocolius indicus
CATCTTATGGCACATGAGGATGGTGTAAGCTACTGTAAAATACCAGTAATATGACTCAACATTGCTGGCAGCATAGTTAACCACTGAAACCACATCGCTCCAGCAACCAAGGAAGTTCTACCCTTTGGAGGTGCTTATACATCCTGTTGTCTCAGAATGATATCCCGCTGTCTTGGAATATATCATCTCTGCACACGTGGCCAGGCCCAGGGTCAGCTGAAGATTGTAAATGAGATGTGCAGGAGGGGACTCTACAGAACCTTCCAGGACTCTCCAGTGACAGTACTAGGGATGAGCCACATCTCTGAGTGAGAGGTGTGGATATGTCCAACGTTCCAGGAGTTCATTGACTATATACTGAAAAAATGTTACAAAAAGCAAGATCAGCAGATGGGATAGGGAAGAGGAACATTGTTCCCCACCCGATTTTAGAGAATATCAGATGAAACATTGTCATACAAGACAAGCAGACTGTCTGGAGGTTGTTGACTCCTGGTGGTGACTACTGTAACTTCACTTTTCTCTCTCTCTCTCTTACTCTTTTATTTCCTGTGTGATCTGACCTAAGTGGTCCTGCTTCTGCAGAGGTGTTGGACTAGATGATCTCTAAATGTCCCTTCCAACCCTACAATTCTATGATTCTGTGATTTTGCCCAAAATAATCAACCTGCATGTAGGTGGATCCTGAAGACCTCTAAGGAAGGAGACTTCACTGCCTCCCTGGGCAGCCTGTTGCCAGGGCTCCATCACTCTCACAGGGAAATAGTTTTTCTTACATTTAAAATGACCTTTTTGTGTTCCAGCTTCATCTCATTACCCCTTGTCCTATTGCTAGATACAATAAAAAAGAAGGCCACCCAACCTCCTGACATCCACCATTTATACACTTGTAAATATTATTGAGATCCTACCTCAGTCTTCTCTTTTCTAGACTAAACAGCCCCAGTTCCCACAGCTTTGCCTCATAAGAAAGATGTTCCAATTTCCTGATCATCTTGATGGCCCTGCGCTGGACTCTTTCCAGAAATTCCTTATCCCTCTTGAGCTGGTGAGCCCAGAAATGGACACAGGACTCCAGATGAGGCCTCATCAGGGCAGAGTAGAGAGCAAGCAGAACCTCCCTCTACCTGCTGACCACATTCTTCTTAATATACCCCAGGATGCCATTGGCCTTCTTGGCCATGAGGGCACGTTGCTGGCTCATGGTTAGTTTATTGTTAACCAGGACATTTGTCCCAGGTCTCTCTCTGCAGAGCTGCTCTCCAACAAGTCAGTACCCAGCCTGTACTGATGAAAATAAAATGGTGTAGCATTTGGCTCCATTTTGAGTCTTAATTCTGTTCCCGAGAATACACAAAACCTCATCATGATAACCTGTTTGATTGGACATCACTCACGAGATAAGCCCAGCTGCCTCCAGCCACTCGTAATTTTCCTCAGTTGGTTGGAAAGCAAGGGGGTTTATCTTCTGCCAAATTAGTTGCAACCCAACAGGTTGTTGGGTAGAACAGATGGCCCGTTCCTGGGCCCATCAGATTTCCTGCTTAAAAAGAGTCCAGCCTTCATGGACTCCTATCCCCTTCAAAACTGACTCCCAAGAGATTCTACTAAGAAACTCCTAAACAATGCAAAGCCTACCATTTGAAATTCCAAAGTGTCAGTTTTGCTGCCTCAACTCCTAACATCTCTACAAAGAGAGAACTCAATAATGTCATGGTCACTGTTCCCCAGATGGCCTCCAATTGCCACATCCTTCACATGACCTTCTCTGCTCACAAACAAGAGGTCCAGCAGGGCACCCTGGTTGATTCACTTTCCAGCTGTGTGAGGAAGTTATTCTCCAAACGTTCCAGGAACTTCCTGATTTGTTCCCTTTCTGCTGTGTTGTATTTCCAGCAGATAACTGGGAAGTTGAAGTCCCCAACAAGAACAATGGCAAGTGACAACAAGATTTCTCCAAAGGGCTTATAGAATGTTTTGTCTACCTCTGGTTGGGAGGTCTATAGCAGACTCCCACAGCAATATTACCTTTATTGGCCTTGTCCTTTAACCTAATCCAAACACTCTCAAGCCTATCATCACTATACTTAAGTTCTGAACATTTATAACAATCCCTAACATACAATGCCACCCCACCACCTTTCCTTCTCTGTCTATCCTTCCCAAAGACCTTTTAACTATTGATTGTGACACTCCAGTCATGTAAGGTATCCCACCCACCATGTTTCTGCGATAGCCACTACATCTTAGCTTTCCTGTTGCATCATGGTTTCAAGCTCCCTGTTTGTTGCTTATACTCCATGCATTGGTATAGATGCACTTCAGATGAGCTAATGATCCCAACATCCTTTTATGAGTATGAAGGCTGTTTGCTACCAGATGCTTCTCAGGTGCCTCTCTCACTTCTAAATCATCAACAGACCTTGCCTCTTCATTTCTTATTATATGTCTATGTCTTGTATCCACTGAGAAGACAGAGTCTTCACTAGCACGCTGTCCTATAAGCACTGGCATGCTTCATTTGGGCTTATTCATAGCAGACCCAGTTACATCCCGTTTGCCCATTGAAACTAGTTTAAAGCTCTGTTAATGAGTACTGCTAACTCCTGCCCCAGAATCCTTTTTCCCTTTTGGGACAGGTGCATTTCATTTGCTGTCAGCAGCCAAAACCCTGCTGGTAACACCAGTCCCAGAGCCATGAANCTTTTATGAGTATGAAGGCTGTTTGCTACCAGATGCTTCTCAGGTGCCTCTCTCACTTCTAAATCATCAACAGACCTTGCCTCTTCATTTCTTATTATATGTCTATGTCTTGTATCCACTGAGAAGACAGAGTCTTCACTAGCACGCTGTCCTATAAGCACTGGCATGCTTCATTTGGGCTTATTCATAGCAGACCCAGTTACATCCCGTTTGCCCATTGAAACTAGTTTAAAGCTCTGTTAATGAGTACTGCTAACTCCTGCCCCAGAATCCTTTTTCCCTTTTGGGACAGGTGCATTTCATTTGCTGTCAGCAGCCAAAACCCTGCTGGTAACACCAGTCCCAGAGCCATGAATTAATCTGATGGCTCTTACTGTTAATTCCCTCATTTATCCCTGCCAGTGGACAGATAGAGGAGAACACAACGTGTGTTCCTGATCACTTAAGCAGCTGCCCCAGAGTTCTAAGATCTCTATTGGTTTTGGGCTTCTAATAGTGACTTTGTCACTATCCACCTGAAATCATCATCATCATCATCATCATCATCATCTGGAGGCTTCATCAGGGTGGGAAGTTTGCCTAACACAACCTTAACCCATGCTCCAGGGATGTTGCAGACTTTTCCATGAAGTGAGTCTGAATAGCATATCAGGCCTTGTGTCCCCTTCATGAGGGAGTCACCACAACAATGATACATCTGGTTTTCTTTTTGGAGCCAGTTTTGAAGCTTGGTCTAGGACAACTTGGCCTTGGTGGTGCTTTTGACCTGGGTGAACTAACCACCTCTCCATCAGTCAGTTTCTTCTGCAAGAGGAGGTGGGAAGGTGAGGCACGATGGGAGGGGATCTGCTTGCTTCCCTGAGCAGAAGCCTGTTTACATTTGCCCCCATGGTGGTAATAGGTCAGGGGGTTCTCTGCTGTTTGAGGATCCTCCAAGCAAAGCAGCAAGCTTTTGCCTCGGGGAGTGGCTTCCTATCTCCAGCTCACACTCTCTGATACTCCTTAACCTCTCTGCTTCCTCCTTAAGCTCTGACACCAGGCTAAGCAGATCATTCACCTGGTTGAATCAGACACAAGTGTCACTTCTGCCATCCTCTGGTACAAGTGACAAGCTGAGGCACTACCTGCAGCCAGAGACCTGCACAGCTACATGAGAGGTCTGTCTGGGTTCCTGCATTTTTTCTGGCATTGAGTTTTGCATGAGTGGTCACCATGGCTACTTCCTGTGAGGAAGCGATGTCCGCCAACAGGATCAGCCTTTTTTTTTTGGGAAGAGGAACCAGTTACTATCAATTGAATTTACTGCTCTGTGTACAGGGATCTCAAGACAGCTGGACCTGCATGCGGAACTATCCTACCAAACTGCCACAGCACACTCCTTGGGTTCAACCTTGTTCAATGCAGATCCCTGTGCTCCTGGGGTGTTTAAGAAGCCTGCAATGGTTGTGGCTTTGCCCACATCTGGCCTGCATCTCTCACGACAGATACTGGCACTGACAGGGACCCCTCCATTTGTCACAAGGCTCTCAGCTTTGGGAAACTTTCCTGCACCTGATCTGCTCAGGGACAGACTGGCTCCAATGACTGCTCTCGACAACCAGGTAGATTTCTTCTCATCATCTACAGTTCAACTATTTTGAAAATACTTTATGGCAAATAATAGCAATTACAAGCTTTCTCCTTGTTCATTGACTTTGGGGTTCTTTTTTTTTTCCTGAATTTTAAGATTTTACAACAGAGATCTGCTTTTTCTTCTCAGAAAGTTTCAAAAAGTGGCAAGTGCCACCTCCACACTTCTGGAAACAACAAATGTGTAGAAATGTACACAAATAGTGTAACTTAATATTTTGCATAGAAAAGGAAAACACATTAATAAAAAATAAACACATTATCAAAGAGTAAACAAGAAATGAAAGTCCTTGAAAAAGCTACATAACATAGTCCTCTCATGCAGATAGATGTTAAGGTTACAGTAAAATAGCCAAAAAGATTGCCATTGGTGTGCTTTCTTTGTAGTAATTTCTCTGTATTTTCACCTGAACTATAGCCATCATACACTTTCATGTGTCACTCTAAAAAGTTTGGTTATCCTCAAGTCATGATGTAGATATGAATAGAGGAAAGCAAAATACACAGAATTACAGCCAAAAATGAGACTGTTTGATGTCTGATGGATGATTTGAAATGAGAGGCAGCTTAGGTTTCTTACAGCAGCTCTATAGTCCTTCAGATCACTAAAGTATTCTGAGAGTACAGCATCTCAATATCTCTGGGTTTTTTTCTTCATCTTTATAAAGTATTAATTCAATCTTCTGCTTGTATAAGATGGCTAATTGAAAGCACAGGAGGCATGAAACAAGAAGCCAATATTATACCATGTTTAAGAAAGGATCTTTTAGTGATCCCTTAATCTACATAGCCATAAGATTAAATTCAGTAACGGATAAACCTACTGGAAATATTAGCCATTCAAAAGATGAGAGACAGATGTAGAACTATAATTTGATTAAAAATAGCAAGCATGGATTCACAAAAGGAAGAAATACTATCTAGGAATTTTCAAAGAACAGACAAGGAATCACTTAGGGAAAATGCATATGTATTTTTCATGTGAATTTTTATACAGTTCCTTACACAAAGTAGCTTGAAATTTCTTTATGTATATATTCTGCCATTTTGATGAACACAATTTGAAGCATCAAAAAACCCTGAAAAACCTATCAATATATTATCCCAAGACACCCTACCTATTCTGCTTCAAAAAAAAAAAAAAAGAAAAAAGAAAAAAAGTCTGTGCTTCTAGCACTGTAACTTACTTTTTGTATATAGCTCTTTCCAATATATATGCCCTGTAAGTCCTGTCCTCACATCTTTCAAGGCAAGGTACAGATGAGGCCAATCACTGCTTTCCTGGCAGTTGTTGTTTTACCTCCAATAAGGGGAATGGGCTACACTGGTACAATAAATCAGTGCAAATTAATATTTGTCATGAACATATGTATTTGTTCAAGTGACATGTAAAATCAGTTGCTTAGAAGTGTGGGAAGTCAAAAGGTAAATAAATAGAAAATTAAGTACTAAAAGAATGCAAAACCAAATGCAGTCCTGGAGACCCTGCTTTTTGAGTGAGTTGATATCTACATTTGACTGCTCAAGTATTTGCTTGTTTACTGCTATTTGTAACAACTAGTGAAAACCACAGATATTTATAAAAAATCTTAGAAAGCAAATAAGTAAAAACAAAAAAAAAAAAACCCTGACACTACAAAGAGTATCATTTTAAACAAATCTTAATTAAATAAATGTCTTCTTTTTCAATTAGGGTTCTATTTGTAGAACTTTACCTTCCTATTTACTTTTACTTTCCTATGATATTTGATACCTCATCACAAAAGCACAGAAACTATCCGTAATGAATACAGACACAACAGTACTGTGAATAAAGAACTGTGTTGAAGATGTTTTAAAAGCAAGACTGAAGATGTTCATAAATGCTGTCTTTTGAATCAGACAGTGTTATCCTTAAAAAGCACAAGCCACGTAGCATTAGTTAGTATTGCTACACAATGTAGCATTAGTTAGTTTGGGAAACCTGAAGAGTGCCTTTTCACCTTTAAAAAGATTGCATTTGTGAATTCATTCATATACACATACAAGTACAAAGACATACACTTATATATATATATANTTTCAGTCAGCCCTTTCCCAATGATTCCTGCCATTTGTCTCTCCTCAGGGCAAGTAGGCTCTACACCAGTCCTCCTTGCTCCTCTGTGGAGTATCTCACACAGCCACCAGCCCTGCAAGGGCCTCTCCAACATGTGTTCATCTCCAAGGCTGCAGCTCCTCTCTGCCTCTCATGTGAGTCTGCTCTGCAGCCCGCAGGCTCTCTAGCAGGGCCTGCGCCATGGCTACCTCCTCACACAGTCTCTTGCCCATCCAGGCACACTCACCCATAGCTACTCGTGACTCTCTGTCCTACCATTGCACTCCAGACAGGGGACAGCCCGTATTCTCACCATGGGTTGCAGAGGAGTTTCCAGTCTTCCTTGCTTTCTTCTTCTATGACTGTAGCGTTACCTCCATCTTGTACCACCCTTCCTCCTCACCTTCCAACTGCAGATTTCCCTTCTGGCCAGGCTGAAGGTAGGTTCAGAAAATTACCTTGGAAAAGGAAAGTGTAACTTGCAGGAGTGACACATAGCCTTCAGAAAATTATTCTGAAGCAGCTTGTGTAAATCGATAAAGAACGCTTTAGGTGCAAGAGACCTATGAGGTTTTGAATCAGACAAATAGGTGATTAGATTGTAACACTTTTTGAGTTTCTCTTCAAATGGCCTTTAGTGTACAGAGCAGCAAATCTACAAAACAGTGTTGAACTTTCTACCAACTGATTGTAATGTAGTTATATTTTGGTATACTATATTTTTGTACTTAAAAGGAGTCAATTATTCCCCATAGTTTACTACTCTTATGGCATTATCAAGACACAAGTCAGAGTGAAAAGAATTGACATGGATTTTTTATTTAACTCTTTTAGTTAAATAAAATTTTGAGATAATAAAGTAGCTTGCAAGTGTGGAAAAGCTGAAGTGTGGAAGTATTAGGATCTCTAGGTTTTATTCAAATTGATATTTTTCTTCTAATTTGAGAGTTCTATCATCTCCAATTATGGATTTCTTCTGTCATTCTCTTCAGGCAGATCTTATTAAAAATTAAGTGTTAATATTTTCAACCATCTTGATATTTGCTGGCAAAGTCATGCAGCTAAGCCTACACAGTCAAGAAGGTTTCTGTAGTTCCTTGATGACAACTTCTTGACAGGGGTGGTTGAGAAGTCAACAAAGAACAGTGTGCTGTTGGACCTAGTACTGACAAAAAAAAGGTCTGTTTGCTGATGTGACAGTTGGGAGCAGCCTTGGCTGCAGTAATCATGAGATGGTGGAGTTCAAGATCCTGCATGGAAGAAGCAAGACAGCAAGCAGGATTGCAATCCTGGACTTTGGGAGAGCTAACTTTGGGCTCTTCAAAGATCTGCTTGAAGGAACTTCATAGCCTGGGATTATAGAAGATAGGGGAGCCCAGAAAAGCTGTTTAAACTTCAGATGCCACTTTCTCCAAATCCAAGATCAGTGTAACCTCAAAAGGCTAAAAAATACTCATGAGGTAAAGTAGGTAAGAGGTCTGCATGAATGAACAGATAGCTTATGCAACAGCTCAAATGGAAGAAGAAAGCCTATGGAGTTTGGAAAAAGGGACTGGTTGCTTAAGAAGAGTATAGCAATGTCATCAGAGTGTGCAGGGAGAAAAAAAAACCAAGTAAGGGTAAAGCCTTATTGGAATTGAATATGGCAAAGAATGTAAAGGAGAACAACAAAGGCTTCTTCAAGTATACCTGTAGAAAAAGGAAGACTAGGGAGAATGTGAGCTTACTGCTGAACGAGGTGAGTGTCCCGGTGACAGAGGATATAGAGAAGGCAAAGTTACTGAGTATTGTCTTTTCTACTATGTCAGTCTTTACTACTATGGCTGGGTCTCAGGAAGCCAAGTCCCTGATGGAAAGTGAGATAGTCTGAAGGAATTAAGACCATCCCTTGGCTGAAGAGAATTGGGCAAACTCGACACCCACAAATTCATGGTTCCTGATGGGAGACACCCACAAGTGCTGAGGGAACTGGCTGATGTTATTGCTAAGCAGCTCTTCATCGTTTTTTAAAAGTTATGGAGCACAGATGAGGTGCCTGAAGACTGGAGAAAGGCCAATGCTACTCTAGTCTTCAAAAAAGCCAAGAACGAGGATCCTGGAAACCAAGGGCCAGTCAACCTCACCTCCATCCCTGGAAAGATGATCGAACTCATTCTGGACGTCATCTCTAAACACACAAAGGAAAAGATGATTATTAGGGGTTATCAACATGAATTCATCAAAGGAAAATGCTGCTTGATCAATTTTATAGCCTTCTATGACGTCATGAATTACTGGCCAGATGTGGAGAAAGCAGTGGATGTCATCTACCTTGACTTCAGCAAGGTTTTTGACATCGTCTCACATAATATCCTCATCAGAAAGCTCAGACAGTGTGGATTGGATGAGTGGATAGTGAGATGGATTAAAAACTGTCTGAAAGACAGAGACCAGAGGGTGATGGTCAACAGCATCAAGTAGAGTTGGAGGCCTATGACCAGTGGGGTTCCACAGGGCTCAGTTCTCAGGCCAGTCTTGTTCAACATCTTCATCAATGATCTGGATGAGCAGATGGAGCGTACCCTCAGTAAGTTCACTGAGGACACCAACTTTGAGAGGACAGGCTGGTTCACCAGAAGGCTGTGCTGTTGTTCAGTGAGATCTTGATTGATTTGAGAGTTGGGCAGAGAGGGACCTCCTCAGGTTCAACAAGTGCAGAGTCCTGCACCTGGGGAGGAATAACCCCAGGCATCAGCACAGACTAGGAGTGACCTGCTGAAGAGTAGATCTGTGGAGAAGGTCGTGGGAGTCCTGGTGAGCAGCAAACTAAACATGAGCCAGTAATGTGCTCCTATGGCCAAGAAGGCAAATAGTGGGTTACATTAAGAAGAATATGGCCAGTAGGTCAGAGGAAGTTATTCTGCCCCTCTACTTTACCCTGATGAGGCCTCATCTGGAGTGCTGTGTCCAGTTCTGGACTCCTCAGCTCAGGAGAGACAGACAATTTCAAGAGAGATCCCAGTGAAGTTCTACAGAGATGATCATGGGATTGGAACATTTCTCTTAAGAGAAAAGACTGAGAGACTTGGGTCTGTTAAGAGGAGAGAGTACCTTATCAATACTTGTAAATACCAAAAGGTAAGGTGCCAAGAAAGTGGCACCAGGTTTTTTTAGTGTTCAGTGATGGGACAATGGGTAACAGGCGTGAACCGTAACAGTGGAAATTTCACTTGAATCTGAAGAAAAACTTCTTTCCTGTGAGGATGAGAGAGCCCTGACACAGGCTGCCTAGGGAGGGTAAGGCGTCTCCTTCCTTGGAGGTTTTCCATACCCACCTGGACACATTCCTGTGTGACCTGATTTAGGTGAACCTGTTTTAGCAGGATGCTGGACTAGAAGATCTCTAGAGGTCCCTTCTATTCCCTACCTTCTAACCCCTGCCTTTTTTTTTTTTTTTTGGGACTGGCCTCTGAAAATATACAGAACATATGCTAAAACAGCATATGACGTCTGACAACTAATACATTGCATTACAATTGCTCCAAGTTTTTGTTACCTTACATATTTTCTGTTTTCACTATTGAAAAGTGTCCTGCGTTTGGTCGAGATAGGGTTGACTTTCCCCACATACTACAAGGAGTTGTGACCAAGCTATTGGATCTGACATGCTCAGTACATAAGGACAGCTACTGGGGTTCAGAGGCGAGTGCAGGAGCTACAATTTCTCTGTCGGGACTGAGTGTTTGAACTGAGTGTGAGCTGGTGGGGCATGAGCAGTGAAACCAGGAATCCCTGGTTTTCTGTATCCCTTGGCTGTAATTATAACTACTTGTTCTCTGTGTTTTTTCTATTAAATTGTCCTTATCTCACTCCACTAACCTCTGCATTTTCCTCCTGATTCTCCTCCTCATCCTGCTGAAGTGAGGAGGAGTGAGTAACTGTGTGGTTCAGTTGTTATCTGGGTTTAAACCATGACAAAAAGGCTGGATCGTCTTTGATTTCCTATCTAGCATCCTGATGTTACTCAAAGATACAGCTCCCATCTCACACTTTGCTCTGCATAAAGAATTTTCATCTCAGACTTTTATTTAATTATTTAACTTCCTTTTGTTTGGTAGGGAATTGAGTTATCAAAGTATTTGTGCATGCACAATTTCTCCTTTTGATTTTTGCAGTACGTTTAAAAAAAAAAAAAAGGTGCATTTTCTCATTTGGAAGGAAATTAAATAACTATCATCAGATTTTTATGTGACTGAGTCATAAAAAGACAGAAATATGAAGGAATAAGAATGGATTTAGAGAAAGTTCGTAGCCTAGTCCTCATTACTTAGTAGAAGAATGGTGGTGTAGGAAGATAGATTTCAAAGCATTGTTGTACCTTACCTTCCTATGGTGCATGGCAAAGGTTTTAAAGGAACAGCAATAGGATGGCTGAAGAATGATTAAGAATGTAGAAAAACGTACTCTTCTTTCCAGTATTAAATGAAGATTAGTCTCTGAGATTAGTCTTTCAGATGATTACGTGGACTTCTGTTTATCTTAATAATGACATAATTCTTAATTTTATTGAAAGTCTACCATAAAGAATACTGTGAAGTTATTTGCTGGGCTTGAATATCACATGATAGTCTAGCCACTGACAAAATCAAAGGATTTTGTCTTTGTGAAGACTGACTATCCCTCACAAAAATACTTCTGGAGATACAAGTTGGAAGGAGAAAGAATTTTTATTGTGTTTGGTTAAAAAAAAAAAAAAAAAAAGATAGGCACAGAAGTACATGAAGGGGATTTTATACCTGGTCTTGTGGAACTGACGATTCACATAGATGATCTCTTATCAGGGAATGATAGCATGGCAATAAAACTATACTTTCATGTCAGATACAAAATACAACTGTCAGAGCGTTTGCATCATTGGAGAATTTTGAAAAGCAGATTTGAAAAACTTTCATAGCAATCAAATACATTTGTAGCTAACCTCATTGGACATACAATTTGAATATATTGAGAATAAGTGATTGGAATTCTTCACTTGTAGAAATCTTGCCAATCATATCTTCCTCTTGATTAAAGTGTATCAACAAATTCTGTTAAAAACCTAGAACAAATGCTTGTTCAATCTTTACCTACTTAGCCTCAAAGGTTATGAATGCGTATTCAGTGGGAAATGGAAAAGGATTCTCCCAGAGACCTTTAAGTCTTTGACAGAACATTGCTAACATTTTTTCCACTTAAACATTAATTAATTCTGTTGAGCTTGTTTATCAAGAGGAAGAGGAAAAATGGCAGGAGAAAGGGAAGGAGGAAGGCAGAGAGGGAAGAAGGAAGGAATTACACACACGAAAATAATTATTTCTAGTCTAGTGTTCCAGAATGAAGCCAAGAATTCTTGTCTTTTCTGGACAAGAAGGGGAAGAAGGCTTAAGTTCAGTCTGAGAATCATTGAACAGAAATTATTTCTAAGTTTATGCCACTCAATCTAGCACAACACTTTTACCTGTCTCCACATGTGAATTCGCCTTGGTTCAACTGCCCTCACCTCATCTTGCCTTTCTGGAAAAAGAAAAGAAAAATAAAATATTTAAGATATTTCATTACAAGTTTTAAGAAACCCATGTACATTAAGAAACTTTTTTTACAACTTCTTTGAGTCAGATAGTTGTAACGTAATTTGGATTTAGTTATCAAGTCATGAAATTGCAAAGAAGCTGATAGCTTCCCACTAAATTGGTACTAAGGTAGAACAGCTCTCCATTCCAAAAGATACTTCTGAAAGAAATATTGCAAAGCAACAGCTATATTTTCTATTTTCCTATATTTTATCTTAGTCTGGATACAGAAGAATCAATCCCTCTCCCTAGCCAAATTCAGTTCTGGGAACAGATGCCAGAGCTATACCCAAACCACATGGTTGTTGCAATTATAAAACCCACACAAGTGGAGAGAAATGGATTTATTTCCTAATTTAAAAAAAATATATATATAATGGTATGAAAATAACAGTTGTTTATTAATATGGTCAAAAGTTCTCTTTTTGTTTTATTGACATCTACTACCTTACAGCACAGATGGCATGAAAATAGACATAGACAAATGTTCACAAGCACTAATGGTAGTTAAAATGTTAGTGATTTCTCTTTGTGACTTATCTAATGTACCTTCAGATGCAG